>JALIZH010022287.1:0-50444 GCA_030522465.1 Rhipicephalus appendiculatus
CAACACATTATCATTGTCAGCAAAAATTAAACCCACTCATTATACCTGTGTTATACCTGGACGCGTTATCCGAAGGTTGACGGTTCGGGCCCTGCCCACGGTAAGTTATCTTTTCGTCCACTATTCTTTCTTTACATTTACATTACATTTACTACTAATAATATCCCCTATACTTTCCTTGGCATCACTGTCTGTTAGGAATCATTAATATTGTATCTAAGGAAAAAAAAAACGAGCCCATAAAACTTCCACATCTTTCTTTTATTATATCCGTGGTAATATCTCTACGAGATATCATTTATTTGGACGAATATTTATGAGGAATCGAAAGGAGATGGCGTGCACCACTTTCACGAGTTTGCGCCTGGATTCACAAGGTCTTTGTCATATTATTTTTATCTATTATTTCCTTTGCAACATGCGGGACTACACGTCCACCGCTTAGGAAAAGTTTAGTTGATGCAACGTGTGCCCTGCCTCTCCGCAGGTGGTCATATGCAGGAAAAGCGCACTGATAAAAAAAAACTGTGTAGTTCGATGGCACTTCTAGTTGGCTGGGTCAATGTTTTTTTATTGCACTCGAGCTACCACATAAAAAAAAATTAAAAAAATAAATAAAAAATGCGCAGCTTGCACTAATGGCGTAAGGCTGGAAACAGCGGCGGACTTGGTATACGTCCTAACTAGCGTTTGCTAATATTGGCAAGCTTTTGCAAGAGATGCTAAGTTTTGGTAGTTGTATTAAGTGTGGCTAGACTTGGCTAGACATATGGCGTACATACTTGTCACGTGATGCGGGATTTTAGTCGCGTGATTAACTGTTACGTGACCCAGGACACATGGTCACGCCGGACATTTTGGCGCACGTGTTGTTGGAGTGAAGCGCAAGTTCAAGCAGAACCCATTGCGCAAAGTTTCCAATCTTACGTAGCCATCATCGGTTGATATAGTTTAGCCGAGAAGTTTCCTGAACCGAAATCGCAAGCATCCAAGCGTTTTATTCAAGAATGAACCGTGGCAACATCACTGAAATTTACAGCGAAAATAAATCAATAGCTATAAAACAAAGCCTAACTCCACGGTGTCCTTGCGTTAACTTCTGAATCGATTGACACAATGGTGTCATCGCGCAGCAAACTTTAAGGCCCCCTTTTTTTTTACCGATGAGCAAAATTTAGTCCGCTTACTAGGACTCATACGTCCTCTGTACGTGCTTCTTTCTTCGTCGAACAGGACTATATAGGTGTGCAGTGGTTCCACCTGCTTTGTTCTGTAAGCTTGTATTTTCTGGTTCTTGGTTCTCTTTAATATACGTATACTTCAGGTCACCGTGTTCTTAGAAAATATTGTCACGTTTATTTCAGACACAATATTATTTACGTAATATATTTGTACATAAACCAAAGGTGACCGATAAAGGTTGTACTCGGTATAGAAGCTTCGCTGAAAAACTGGCTTTTCATTCAACCAAGTCCATTCAGCCCGCTTTGTTTTACAGCGAAAGCTGTTATGAGATCACAACAAGGGTCGTTTTTCCGGGGCAGTTGTCCACCGTCGCCACCGCCGATGTCCGTAACCACTATCACACGAAACAAGAAAAAAACTAAATAAATAAAAAATACCTTTGCCTGAACGGGAATCAAACCCGGGCACTCTGCGTGGCAGCCGAGCACTCCATCAGTGAGCTACGGCAGTGCTTGAAACTGCGTTGCAAACTGACCCCATGCAGGCTTTATGTTGGGTAAGGAATCGCGTTAACATGGGTTTTAAAGCGTTTTAGAACAGTGAAGAAACAACCAGGCGTCACACAATGCGAATCGCGTAACGAGTGGGTCGTTCAATGCTTCAACCTATTACAAAAGCCTCAGGCATAATTCTTCATCGTCGTCAGCCACAGCATCAACAAAGTGCACATAATGCGTTACAAGTCTGTAGCGGGTACCGCGCTTTCCCGAAGAATGACGGATAATAGTACAGTGGACGCTTCCCCACTACACAAAAATTATGAAGATTTATGGCGTAGTGAGTACCATGCAAGTGTGCTTGCAGTAGTTGCCCCAAGAGTGTTTAAAAAGGGCTCTAGAAAGGCCGCTCTTCCAGCTTTCGCTGTGACTGTGCTGCGCATTCAGCGCAGGCTTGGCGTTTTTTTTGGAAGGTAACATTACTTCTGAGAAATATATCTTGCATTTTTATAAAAAAGAAACATCGCAAAGAGTTGCTACTTGTGGAAGTATATTAACTTCCAGCTGAATGCTGTCGTCCGGGAACTCGCTCTGGGTGAAAAAGTCATTTTAATTCCTACAAAAACTCAAATGCCATGAGCCTCATAATGCCTTTCTGATTTTTCGAGTGTATGGTTTCTGCATCTAACTTCTCTTGTTGTTTTGTTTTTGCAGGCGTTGTCTAGAAAAATGGACCCTCCCTTTCATTTCGTGCGTGAGCGCGCAGGCCACATCGGTCGTGCAAGGAAGGATTGATCTAACAGCGTGTTCGGTGGGCGGGCACCGAGTAAGCGCGTCCAGATGAATTGCTCGCCGTAAGATGGGATCTAAGAACGTGATACGCCCACAGGAAGGCCTAGCCGAATTCGTTGGCTGTCTGCGTTCTCGCTTACCCGTGAAGATTGCACATTCCCCAAATCCCCTTTTTTCGCCTGCCTGCCGGCTCTGCTGAGAGAAAGCGAAAAGAAAGAACAATGGAGCTCATGCTCTTGCAATTCAGAAAATCCACGCATCGCTATAGCTCTGGCTTAGTGTGAGCCACACCTCCGCTATCCCCGTAAGGTCTTTATGGTTGCGCCCTTCCAAGGAACATCAGTGTCGGGCAGCACCGGTACGGCGTCTTTCACCTTTTTTAGCATTAGTCATCGTCAGGAACGGCCGCAGTGAAGGCACATCCCGCGATCACCGATATGCGTGTTTGATATTAAGTTTCCGCAACGTCCGAATTTTCCTGATGCGTGCGATCCTGCATGTCGCTATCGCATCATGCCCTAGAGAGAGGCTTTTACTACATCGCCACGAGTTGCTACAACAAAGCTCTGATAGAAGCAGAATATTCCATGCGGTACTCCATGCGTTCCATGCGGTACTCATTATTTTTTTTATTTTGCCGGTGCCACCCATTGTGCTTTTCGATAGTGTAAGGGTCCATACTTGTCATTCGCGCCCCATATATTGTAGACGCTATCGGTTCAACCTATTGCGCCGTTTTGCATTTTACTTCTTATTGTTACTGATATGCGGGGATGTTGAGACTAACCCCGGTCCCGACGATACCATTCTTAAACAGCTAGTTGAAGGCCAAAAATAAATTAAGAAAAAACTGGGTACTATTGAGAAACATCAAGCCGAAAGCAAGTCTGCCATTTCGAGCCTGAACGAACGTATGAGTAGGTTAGAAACTGCACTCTGTAAGCTCCCCAGTCGAAAAATACACCAACCCGTGTCTGGTGTTTTTGCCCGTATACACTAGAGCGTGAATTCAGGCACGGGTTTAGTGTTTTTGGTGTTTCCGGTCTGGTGGATTTTAGTGTGCCCGGTCTAGTGTGTTTTTAGTGTGCCCGGTCCAGTGTGTTTTTAGTGTGCCCGGTCCAGTGTGTTTTTAGTGTGCCCGGTCCAGTGTGTCTTTAGTGTGCCCCGTCCGGTGTGTTTCCAGTGTGCCCGGTCTGGTGTTTTTAGTGTGTCCGATGTGGAGCTTTTGTTAATCAGCACGATGCTCACAGTCATATATACTACTGCTTCGTGTAATCCATTTCAGCATTCATGCAAGCTGCTCAGAAAGAGCAGTGTGAACTGCCACAGTAACACGTAACATAAGAATACGAAAAAAAAAGTCCTCACTTTATTTAAAAAAACTAGCTACTTGGCGGCAGGCCTTTTGCGTCGCAGCTCGCAGGTCTTTTGCGAAAGCCACAAGCGGATATTCTTGGCACTCTTGTTCGTTTCCTCCACAGAAAGCCCCCCGAGCCTCCGCATAGTGCCTGAAAAAGGCTGTGAATTCATTAACGTTAGTCAAATGTCTCAGTTGATGAATTGCACTTTTATCATTGCTGCAGCATTATTTGAATTTTAAGCTGCATAGAATCCGTATACAAAAACTGGGAACCCCCAGAGGCCGCCCTTTCCTGTGTGGAAAGGTATTTCAAAAACATATACAGCAACACATAACGATTCATAATTATTATAAAATTCAATTAACCCTTTGACAGTAGATTTTTTTGGCAAAATGCATCCCAGAAATGTGTATTTTTTTTAACTGCTGAATTAATAAATCTATATCAGAAAAAAATTGTCAAAAAACCTTTTGGGTGATAAGGTGACGAAATAAATTGTGACATTACGTACACATGCTTTATTAGGGAGTAATAGCAAGCAAAATCCTAAGAAAACTGCTGAGAGTAACAAGCGGTCACCCTTTGAGAGATTAGAAACCAGACAGCCATTGGCTTTGCTGGCGCAGCAGTGATAACCGCCCGAAGGACGAAACTGAAACCAGCCGTGCCGAGCACCCTCGCACTGGGTTTAAAAAAGTTAAAAATTTTAAAAAGCAATGGAGAGACATTGGCGCTCGAAAAAGAGTCCACAAGTGTGGCAGCACATGCCAAGAAAGTGAAATGATCGAGAAACGCACGTTTTAAACATAAATGAAATTACATACATGTACATCTTCTACCATCTTGTCCCTGCTTGAAATGAAGTACATGTATGTCTTCGACCGTCAAAAGGTTAAAAGAATGAGTAATCACTATTTGAGCTGACATGTTCCGATAACAACAGCACATATCTGTTGTTCAGTTTTCCATGTAGGGTTGCCAGACAGCCCCAGAAGCTAACTGGACCATGCAAAAACAGAAATATGGTGAACGGACAAAATATTGCTTACCTTTCAAGGCATCAACTTTTCGTGGTGTCAGGGGCTTCTGTGGAGCTTTGTCACTTCCATCTGTTAGAAACCTGTTCGATAATGCACCGGAAAAACTTCTCTTTGCCAGCACTTCCGAATACCAAATTGCGGTGGCCGCCCGCTTCACGAAGTGGGACTCCTTTGGCATGGCCATCAGCATTTCATACACCTCCTTAGAGACGGTGACGCTGTTGGCTAGATGTACCTGTAGGGAAAAAATTTTCAGTAATTACTACATCCACATTATCTCTGATCATCCCTAGTTCAGGTGACCTTACCATGTCATTCTCCATTGCCGAGAAGACTGGAGTGCTAGGCGCCCTCACGGCAGCTGCTGGCACTCTCTCTGAAAGTAGGCCATGAAAGAGAAAACTGTCATTTCAGACACACATTCACATGATTTGTCATCTCATGCCATCAAAGACAAAGACAGGGTCACCAGGGGGGAGACAAGAAAAAAGTAGTAGGCATGCAAAATTAAAGAGGATACACAGCATTCGCCTTTGTTAAAATGTGACCACCAGGGTTGGGGTTGAATTTTCATCTAGTGCTGTAACCACTGGGCCATCACTGCGGTCTAACGCGCACAATGATGACACACTTGACACACCACCACATGAGAAATCACGGCCGAGAAAAAAAAACGTTACCCGCACAGAGCTATGATGACCACAAGATAGCACAAAACAGAAAATGTGATGTCCCCTAGAGTGTTTTGTCACCAAAGAGCGAGCATGGACATTGAAACTGGAGGATGGCATGCTCTCTTTTTGAACAGTAAGTTTCCCAATCTTGGAGGCTACCCAACTGGCCACTGGAGGCCAAGCAGGGCCATCAAGATCAAGCGCAGTGGCTCGGAACAGGCAATCTAGTCCAGGAAATCAAACTTGAGTGTGTGAATTCATCCAAAACATAGGCCCTATTTCTATGGGAAACTTGACGAAGCAATTTATTATCATCACCACGACATCAAAAACCACGACAGACAGGTAGGAAGGAGACAGTGCGTCGTCCTGTGTCCTTCCTGCCTGTCTGTCGTGGTTTTTTCGCGCTTTTCTTAATGATGAACTTCAACCAACTCGCCCAACTGTCCCTGCTAATTCAGCAATTTGTTAGTCTGGAAGCTCCATCATGATAAATTTTTGGAGTCCAACAAATCCAACGGCAATTCTATTACCATACTTTCTCGCGTAATGAATGCAATCACGTAATAAGTGCACCCCCAACTTTAGCCGTAAAAATTTAGATTTTTTTCTCCCACATATTTAACGCACCCCCCAACTTTGCTTCGGTTTTTCAGAAAAGAAAGTACATTCATTATGCGAGTATATGCAATATATAAGCGACAAACCTTGAAGCTGCAAAACTGCAAGGCATGCTTACATATAGCAGATGTTAACCTCACCAGCGCTGTGGAACGCCTCTTTACAGCATATGGTTTTCGAAAATGCACCAACAATGTAGAAAAAACAACATTAAATGGAATAATTGACACAGTGCATTTATAGAGGTGTTTAACCCTTTTATGCCATCATGCCGCCATAGTCCCATAGACAACAGCACACAGTAGGTTGTCTTAACCCGAAGTCATGATACGTATAAGGGGATGAATGACTACTAGTGGCGGCCTTGCAATGTCTAAAAAAATCAGTCGTGAGTCACATCTAAAAGGTTGAAAAAAAATGTCTGTAAGTAAGCGCATACAATCGCTGACCGTTTATTCGGACATGCTCGTTTATTCGAACACCTTCACGGCACCACCACTAATCCCATTTAAGTAATGTAAACTCATGACCGAAAATTCGGACACCCCACGATGCGCCGTTCGATTTTTCGAACTCCAGCTGGATGATCAAGAGCGGCGTTGAATGCCATGACTAGCCATGACCAGCTGTCCGCGATGTTTACAACATTATCACTAGGTTGCCAGCATTGAAAGGTTGGACTGCCTATGGCTATGGCTGGAGATTGTGCCAGTCTGCAATTGCCGATCTCGAAGGCTATGTGCTTTAGCTACACGCTACGGCCGTTTTTTGGCATTAGCCTGCCGATTATCCATTGAATGGCTACCACAGCCAAACCGCAAGCCAAGCCACGCTCGAAGTTAGCTTGCTGTGACGTTCGAAATGGCCGCACGTCCGAAACAGACCAAGAGAGGACAGAATCACGAGTGCTGCAGCACGAACTAGCCTGACGTCGTTCCCTTTTGGCATTTGAGAGTTTGCTTGTCAGTTGTTTCTCGGATAGGCCTGATCTATTGAAATGGCTCCGATGCTACCCATTCCATCTGCGCCGTAGGCACTAACGAAGAAACGCGGCAACTACAAGACACTTACGACGGCGAACAAAGCCACAATCATTCACCGGATCGAAAGCGGACGACCTGCCGTGCGGGATTTTTCGCCAAGTTGGGTGATGATCAGCGTCTGTCAGGACCCCAAACCAGCACTTCATATAAGTGGGATAGTAAGTGCTTTCTCGTCGGCCAAAGTCACCTAGTTGCTACAACCGAGCTTCCACAACATCGCTGTAACAGTAAGCGAATCTACCAAATTAATCTGCAAACAAAAAATACAGTTCTGGTGCAACCGACTGTATTTTCACCTTTATAAGGTGGTGAAACCCCAATGATCGAAATAAAGATGTTGCCATGAAAAATTTTGTGCGTTGCACTGCAGCAATCTAACAATTTGTGTTCAGATAGTATTACGCCAATAAAATGAAATCTATTATTCTGCTAACAAGCACCAAAAAACTTTTCTGCTCCTGAAGCAATATACCTGCAAGTGGTGGCTGCGGCCTTGAATGCTGGGGTGGCTGAGTTTTTGCAGGTTCAGTTTCTGCAGGCTCAGCTTCTGCATGAAGCTGGTCCGGAAACGCCGCAGGATCCAGCTCTGCATGCAAATAAAAAAATTTGGTCGTACTTTAGCAGGGTGTTGCTACAAAATTTTCTTTTTTCTACTATCCATTAAGCAGTAGTAAGCACAGTCAATTTCATATGAAGGCTCAATCGTTTCAGTAATCTTTCAACGCCAAATTACAGCACAGCTTTCTTTTCCTTAAAGGGCCCCTAAAACACCCAGAGGTCAAAATTTAGTTGAGGTGGGGAAGTTGTGCATGAGTCCACAATGAACACGTAGCCGTGAGAATTTTTCGGAACGGTGCCGTAATACTAGAGTTAGATGCGTTTGATGATCGAAACGCGGCGATCACTCCTTTCGCTTTTTCCTTCACTACCCTCCGCTGGTCAGCTCTCCCAAAACAGCTTTGCCCTTCTCGCCGAGTTCACCTCTGGACAACATGACAAAGAACAACATGGAGCACAGGCAGGTGCTCGCAGACTAACCGGAACTCATGGGTCCTTGTTAGAACATTAGAAGCACGTTAGAAGCATTAGAATGAAATCCTTGTGTTATCACACCATGAAAGCACTTCACACTAGGTACTTTACTTTCCGTACCTTTATATAACTGCCGTGAAACTGGCAGCCTGCTCTGAGGGACTTGCTCAGAATAAGGAGCATCTGTATGGTCGCCATGCAATGGTGACCATGTGGCCTCAGACCTTGTCCCTGGTGGCGACTTTTCTTGCTCCTTGCCACAACTGCATGAGGTGGTTTGCTCAGCCCGTATACCTAGAAAAGCACACCAATTGTATGGCTATAAACAATCCATTTGCAAAACTTTTAATCTTTAAAGTTGACGTATGTGGTCAAAAAAACATTTTCCCCATGTTTAACACTAGTACTTCTGTGTGAACTGGGCTCCATTGTGTCGTTGCTACTCCTAGTTTGGCTCTGCACACACACACGTTACTGTTTATAAGCTCTTAGGGGTCTTACAAGACCATGTTTTCTGTTTAAAAATGTAATTATTTGTTCTACGTTTATTAGAATATTCCTTTTTCCTTTGTATATATATGTACATACTGTGCATTTAGAAAAATTCTTGCATTGTTCTTTAATTCTCTCGCATACTAAGCTTTCTTGCTTTCCCAAATAAGTCTTGCTTTGTTACAGTGACAGACAGGCATTCCATTGCCTCCCACATTTAAATGTGCAAGGAAATGGAACACCAAAGGCTCTTCCATCACCCATGAACCTGGCTGGGGTCTACCATCGAACCATAACGAAGTTGTTATGCACTATTCAAAGGCATTTGAGGTGTCGCAGGCACAAGCTTCATGTGGAAGTGTTTATTTCGTTCTTAGGCCCGTTCTGCACTAGGGCTGAATTATAGAGTACCAATTAGCTCGAAACCATACAATGTTCAAGTGGACACCTATGAGTTAGCAACTTGCTAAGGGACAGCTGTAAAACAGTGTGCCTCTTGGAGTGTGCGAAAATCAGGAACAGCAACGTTCAACACAATAATTTCATGCTAATGTGCCTTGTTGTGAATGCTAATGTGAATGTCAGTGTGCAGAGCGACAGCAATGTTAAGCTAATCCCTCAGGAGGCACGTCATATTAATGCGGAAACAAATGCATCAACCAATAACGATATGAGTGCTACAAAAAAAAGATAGAGCATTCATTGCATGAGCAAGTTTAAATGCCACCAAAAGCAGCAATAAATCTTGAAAATATTCTTGTACGTATCTGCTAAGCCTAGAAGCAAATTTAAATTGCGTCTAGGCCAGTCACAGCCAGATTTGAGAGGAGATTTACAGGTGAAATCCAGGGTTCAACGGAAACCTTGTTGTTTCCCACCAAATTAACAGACGCAGACTAACAACTCACAGATGCGCACACACACCACAGTTACACTGTTGAACTAACTGCAATTTGCATTACTTTCAATTGGTTATTTCAAACTTCAACTCAGATAATAAAATTGTCTTTTTTATATAGTTTAGGAAGATTAAAAAACTGCAACCTACGTGCTTCTGACAGGTGGTGCAGGAGCTCTTCTTGCAGCTTCATATTGAAGGATCGTAGCTTGCGATTCTCTTCTTTGAGCCCAGCTATTTCTTGGCGGAGGTCAGATGTTTCCAGTCATCTCTTCAAGGATTTGCTTTGAAGCTATTTGCTTGGCCACCTGTCTATTTTTTTTGGTTTCTGGACCTGAAAAATGAGATAAGTGACGCTCCATCTTTTTTACGAGTATCAATAATTTTTCATCTTATTGAATGTGTCATAAGACTTTTTATGTCAATGAGTGATTAAACAGCATCCACAAACTGTGAGGTAGACAAGCCATACACAACAATACGAATTAATGGTGGAGGACTATTGGCATTCTTCCTCTTTCGACCAAGCATAATTCTGCTTATGGTGATCTGTTGAGAGCTTTCACATTTAGCAAGAGACTTTCATTAACTATCTTATTTCACCGCAGCTTGCAGTCAAGAAAGCTCAAAAGAGCACACAACCAGCTTTTATAATTAAATCTGATAGCCTATTCTGTCATATTCACAGTTGCCAGCAGTTTTCTGGAAAGGAAGACAATCAGTTTGAACATTAAATTTGACATTGGTTAATGTGAACTAAAACCACTGACAGGAGTAAAAGCTCTATTACTGTTTGCAATAGCTTAAAGGGGCCATGACACCCAATTTTCGATCATAATCTGTGTCATGTGAATGAATCCTTCAGCATTCACAAATAAGCTGGCGAAATGTTAGCGCACTTGGTTGAGCACTTAATATACAATAAATATTTTTTCAAACACACGAGCGACCTGAGAGTCGGGCGACACTGGCACACTCGCGAGATGTGACGTAACAAACTACTGGCTGTGCGAGCGTCTGCATTCCGGCGAACGATATTGTTCCGCGGTCAGCTGCGCGTGAAATCGAGATATTTTAGCTTTCTTCAGTTCGGCACTGAAACTGAACGATTTCCAGTGGCTGACACTGTGGTAGAAGATGACGGCACAGCTTCTTGCTGCACATGACGTCACAGGCACAATTTACAGCTGGCGATTTCTGGGGCCTGTTTAGCGCAGAAATATTCTTTTACGGCCCACTTTTCATGCCTGTATAGGCATAATAAACAAACCCTCTACTTCTAGTCTCCACTGAAAACCACAAATTGTTGGGTGATCGTGTCATGGCCCCTTTAAAGGGACTATAACACGATCACCCAACACGACCCATTTCTTTACGGCTTGAAAGAAAGCTCACCCTTCCTAGTGTTAGTAGCTGCAGTAGTTAATCCCGAAAGCAGGTATTTATTTAACAAGCAGTAGCGATGCTGCCAGCCCTTCTCGCGATTTGTGACAGCTGTCGTCATTCTGCTTTCACAGGAGTTCCTGTAACTATGCTTAACCTCGTTTATTTAGACCTTTTAAACGAGTTTTTTTTTTAAATAACGAGTTGTTACAATGAGATGATGTGGCATTACACACCTTCCCTGTATTTGTACCGCGCTGTGTGCGCCTGTGCCTGTGTCATGGGGGGCTTGTCCCGGCGTCGTTACTTTCTCGATACACGAGCCAAGCCAAGTCGGCCAAAATGTCATTACGCATATGCACGGCCGTGCCGAGTAGCAGAGCGCGTCATTTCAGAGACGAAGTGTAGGTAGCATAACCTCGTCGCACCAAAATCTTAGCGACCTGAAACTGTGTGCACGGTTGCATGAGCATGCTGAAAAGTTGCTCAAGACGCGCTGACGAGCATGGTATCGTCACGTGAAGGCAGCACCACTTTGATGACTAACACAGGCCTATATGTACATTTTTATGGAGTACTAGCTTTTAATATAAAGAAACGAACACTCTTTCAATACTAAAAAAAAATCGTCGACTGCGTACAGCAATCAACGGTCATGTGGCCGGGGACATCGGATCGTTCATATTTTTGTCGCCAGAGGTGGCACAGGTCATTTTTCGCGATTTTCAATGAAGAAACAAAAATATAAGTCCTCCTCTCACGAAAAAAAACAGGGTTGGTTTGAGTCAATGCGACGAAGAATCTTTCCATCAGTGGAGTCATCTCATTTCATATTCTGGGCAGTTGTCAGCACTTTTTGAGCATGGTCAGAAAATGCTGCTGATCGGTAGTCGAGGCTGCTGAGTACATGTACGTACATTACGCATAACTTGCAACTACGTCACACCACAGAACTCTGAAACACAATTTCAGCATGTGCCGCAATTACCAAGCACATGGCAGCAGACGACACCGAGTCAAGCTCTGCGGCTCTCGCATTCCCCATCAACGCTACAAGGGCGATTTGTGCAATATGTGGCTGCCGCACGAGAAATGTAAATCAATAAAGAGACCAGACGCGGGGACAGACTGCCAAACGTGATCACAAACCCGTGCGACCACACGAAAGAGCTGTCCGAGAAGCAGGGCACATGACTTATGCACGCGTAACCATCAAGGACCTCAAGACATTGAACAATGTTCATTTATGCATGCGTCACTTCATAACAGGCAAGTTATGCTTCCGAATCTCCTCATTTTATCGCTGAGTGTATCACTATAGAGTAACATGCATGGTCAATTTTTGTCGAAACGTGAAGCACCGAATATTGAACGCAGCGAACGCATTTGGTATTCGGGAGGCCCGCTTAAGTCTTCGGTGAAATGAACCCCGACTGGGTGCCAAACGAGTTATTGGGCCATGGTTTTATGCAGCAATCAGCAACGCAATCTGTGCAGTTTGAGCATCGTAAAATGTGGGAGGTGACTCGCGCGAAGTTGTTTCACCCATTACGTGCAACACCACTGACTCTGGCACTACAGACACAGAGGATCCGAGTTCCCTTGTACAGGACTTTATGCAGGCTGCATAATGTCCTGAACGATTCTCTTTCATCATAAGCGCAACAAAAAACGGTCAAAACACGCGCACTACGCCAACCAATCTGCCGCACAAACGTAAAAACTGCGTGATCACCGAGACGTATGTACTCAGTGATGGCGGACGGAAGACAGGAACTGACGTCACTTGCAAGTTATGTATAGGGGGGTATGCACTTGACGTCATCCGCGAGGATCGCTAGCGTCGCGGTCGCCATTTTGGAGGTCCGCGCGCTCGCCGCATGCGCATAAAACTCGCTGCACGCGCTGTGACCGAGATCCATACGGCAACTTGGATGTTTAGAGACGTCCAGAACACCCCCCTGCTCGCCGAAGCACGACAGCAAGACGGCACGTATGAACGGACCTTCAAAATGGCGCGGCGATGGTGTTGCCCCCCTTGCGGATCAAGGCGAAGTGCATACCCCCTACAGCGCAGCACGCAGCCTGGAATTCACAATTAGTTCTCGAGGTCAGCTGGAAACAGCTCTTCGCTCTACAAATGGTGCCATAAACTCGAATTATGGTACCATAGGCCCAAAGTACACAACCATTGTGATAAGCGTGAGCATTTACAATGTATTAATCAGATCTAACAGACAATAATGCAAAGGAAAGTACAGCGGATGCCATTAGTAGTAAAGGTAATGTCCGCTGCCAACTCGTAATAAGATCACGTGCTACGTGACGCCAACAGGCAGAAAAAGAGTGTTTCACACTCGGCGTCATGGCTACTGGCGGCGCTGACTGACCTTTCCATGTTTAATGTACATATATACCCCATAAAGCGGACGAGGGGATGGCCGCCGTGGTAGCTCAGTTGGTAAAGCATCAGATGCATTATTCAAAGGTCGCTGGTTCTGTCCCTGCCCGCAGCAAGTTATCTTTTCGTCCACTTTTCTTTCTTTGCATTTACATTACATTTACTACTAATAACATCCCCTATACTTTCCTTGGCATTATTGTCTGTTAGTTCTCATTAATATTGTGTCTAACAAAGAAAAACGAGCCCTTAAAATTTCCACTTTCTTTCATTTATACTGTAATGTCTTGTTAATCTTCGATGTGTCATTTGTTCACGCTTTGCTAGGGCAATTACCTCGATTCCACCTATTACTCAAATTAATACACCTCGAAGCCGGAATACAAGGTTAATGGTGTTGGAAGAATCAAATAAACATCTAAACAATGTAGTGCTGAAATGACAAAAGTAAGTTACAAGCATGTGGTAACTGCAGACAAGAGACCCAACACAGGAATCGCTATGCTACGTACAAATGGAATCACACTTGTCTAGAGCCCCCCTGCCGACCGCTTCAGCTGCCTTTTCTGAAGAAATATGCAAAGACCGACACCGTAGTAGCACCAAACATAGTTACACTGCATGCTAGGTCCTTGTGCTCCAATTTAAGCATCAACGGCAGCTTGTACCTCACGTGAGGTAGCAGCTGCGGGCAACAATAACGTTCACAGCCACGCGCTCCGCCGCTCTAACAAGTATAATTCCATCTGTACATGGCCATGTATGCAATAGCATTACAAGCACGCCAAAAATTTGACCAGGTTCAACCACCTGTAAACCACCAATACCTTGTCACCAGCATGGTCGACCGAGGTTGCGGTAGCACCTTTCTGCATATGCCAACTCCTGGCTTCCTTTATATAGTCGTCCATTTCCTCCTTGGACTCTACATATACATAAAAAAAGCGAACTGTAACACCCTGCATTGACTTGGTGACAGCAGCTAGTACTTGGACGTTTAGAGGCGATTTAGGGAACTCAAATATCCGCGCTTATTTCTCTACGCACAGTGCATGCAATGCGAGCAATGCATAGAAGATGAACTTGTATCTCACCTGTCATGTGCAGGATCTCGGCGTCATAGTAGGCGCCCGCTGTGCGGCTGTCCCCCTCCCAATACACGCTGCATAATTGACCAGCATTAAAATCACTGCAATTCTTTGGCATGGAGTCTTTGATGTGGTCGGAGGTTGTTACCTTCTTCACTTTGTCGAACGCATAGCGTACATACACAAAGTACAGCATGACTCCGCGTAGAAGACAAGAGCGGTGACTGTCGGCTGATGCGTCGGCACGCGCCCGATACGACAAACAAAGATTTCCTGCAGCACAAAACCACAGCGAAGGCAAGTGCTCAAGGAACACGACGTACGCATCACAATGGCATCACATACCATGTTTTGTTAACTTTAGGCATGGACAAACGGCGAACTCTTTATTAGTGGCGCTAGTATCTAGTTTTAAAAAAAAGCAAAACTTTAAGAATATTTATTTGTAAAAATAAACACTGAGCAGTTAAGAAATGTTGCTGTAATTATTTTTTGTCTTTTAAAAAGCCATTTTGGGTCAATTTTGTAGAACAAAATGCCGCAAGCGTAGAACAAACATTGGGAAACTCCGCTAAAATTGGCCAAAACGGCCTGGCTGTTGCGGCTGGCTACCGGCCTACCGGCAAGCTTCCCGCGCATGTTTACTGTGTTTACTGTGTTCGCGCTTGTTCCCACGATGATCGCCGTCGGTAGTACTTTTTGCACTTCATTGGTGTTGGAAAATCGCTACGGCTAGGCTTTGGAGAACCTTTGTATTGTGCGATATGCCTCCTGCGAAGCGTTACTGTTCCTATTTGGAACCCGGCACGACATCCAAAGATGTTCCACGACAAACTGTGTGGAGCCAACAGAAGAAGGCACGCCAAGCGACTTCCGCGCTTGCACCTTCACAAGTAAGTAATTGTACTGTTTAGCGTTTTATTAGAGCTCTCGAAGGTGCTCATGCTTTAACATAGGGGCATCTCCAATTGCTTTGGGAGCTCTAACACGTTTGGGTAAAGCAGGCCTCTTTGGCTTCATTCTTCAGAGGGCTTCGCATCGCTGTAAATCGAGTTTGAGTGCGGTAGGAATGTTTACTATGTTTTCATCACATTAAAATGATGCGCAGTGCCGTCATGTTGCACTTAACTGCTCAAACTAACTTGGTGCTCTATCTGCATTTGGTAATGTATTTCATTTCTTTCACTCTTTTCATGACTTGCCAGCACAGCAACTAAACAGAGACATAAAAGACATATTTTCATCTGCCAGGTGATCTCAGACGACTGTCTCTTCCTTAGTCTTTGTAGAGTTGCTGCGCTGACAGATCGTGAACATATTCCATCTTGCCTACTCTGTGCTACTTCTGCATTACTGTTTTTGTTTAGTGAGCCAGATGCAGTCGCCTTCCTGTTATTGTATTGGTTATAACAGACCTCCAGTTGTGACAACCACGCATGTCAAATTATAGCATAAATGCCTCTTTACACAAGAGACTTGGTGCAATTTAATATATTTTCTCTATTTAGAAATTAGATGAGATTGATTCATTGATTCATATTTCACTTTGCAACATTGTATTAACTGCGCTTGTGTGATTTCAGTCTCCTCTTCGTCCATGTCTAGTGTTGCGCAGTGAATGATGAATCAGTACCAAACTGCCGAACTGTCATTTCTTTTGGTATCAGTAAGATGGGATTTTTTTGTATGCAATATTCAAAATAATTTATTTGAGCATTTTGAAACTCCCCATTTATTAACACGTTCGCTGCAGCACGCTTTTTTAAGGTCTCGTTTTAGGTGCGGAGTAACCCACCCGTGAGCCGCTCGGCATATCTTTCAGGTGCGCCGTGACCCACCAGTGGGTCATGCGCCTGTGCCTGTCTCAGTCGCTCCAAAGAGATGGCGCTGCTATCCTTGTGGCTGGTGTTTTGCACAGATCCATTCCTTGCATTCTTCGCGTAAAAGCTAAGCTCAAATCGAAAGTTCCTGGCACCAGAAAACACAAACACACGTTTCTTTCTTTGTGTTGTACTTTCTTTTGTGCCTGTAAAAGGTATGATGATTCATGAGTCACGCTAAAATGTTTGGTAGCAGCAGAAGAACCGCATCTATACTTATTTGATTGAAACGTATTTCAAAAGCCACAGAAAAATGATGGCGAGAAACACAATAGGGAAATAGGCTGCCACTCCGCTCCTTCAAAACAATATCACCATCCCACATCGAATGCAATAAAAACAGATGTATTCGGTGCATTATGAAACCTCAGCACATGACGGACAGTACTTGAGTGTGGGTCACCGGTGGGTCATACCGCATGCAGCATGAAAACATTTTCGTTCAATGTGTTGTGGGTCACAGCATCTAACACCAGAAAAGTATTCTGGTTATTTATAACCTCTTGCAACAAGAGTCGTACATCTGCACTCAACTGTCATAAAGTTATAGCAGCCGCATAGGAGGAGCACAGGCTGTGACCCACCAGTGACCCACGCCGCAGTGAGCGTGTTAAAAAGTCAGTGATGAAAATATGAATTGGAGTTCACGAGGTGAAAATGAATTGGCTGTAAGTTATCAATTTTGAGTCAAGAATAATGAGGATTAATTTGTATCTTCAAACATGAGCATGATTCGTGAGACTAATGGAAAAGCTGCCCACCATAGATACTAAAGTCCTGTCTTTGCTTTTCTTTTTCTGCTTATGCTGCATGATCTTCAGTCCCCTCCCACGCACAGTGACTCAGCCAGCCAAGCTCACAATGACTCAACCAGCCAAGCTCACAATGACTCAACCAGCCAAGTGACTGATGCGAATGATGGTGGTGTGGATCTCTCACCTGAAGACGCAACACTCGAGGGTCCGTGTGCAGCAGACAACGACCCTGATGCTGACCTTGCAGAGTTCATCAGGACGAATTCCGAAAAAAAGCTTCCGAACCAAACAACGAGCCTACTGCAGGCAATTCTGTTGGTTTTAACGTTTGTCGCTGCTGCTGGGCTCACATGGACGCAAGTGGATGGACTACTACAACTGCTGAATGCGCTCTTTGGAGAAGACGTATTTCCAACATCTAAGTATGGATTGAGGAAGCTGTGGGACCTTCAGCGGTCAAAGGCAGTTGAAGTTCACCCGTACTGTCCGGCATGCCTACACTTGACTACAAGCTGTGGAGAGAACAAAGAACGGTGTAGTGTTTGTGCCATGGAAGCAACACTGCCATGCATGCTGAGAAAGGGGAACTTCTTCATTACCCTTGATTTAAAGCAGCAACTACTGAAGTTACTGAAGAACACTGCAGATTTAGTGGGTAGAAGTCTGCAGAAGATTGCATCAACCACTAATCAGGAATTGATCGAGGATGTGACGGATGGGAAACTTTACAAAAACTGCCGCACCAAAAATAAGCTACCTTGGAGTGACCTCACTGTGACACTGAACAGTGATGGCTCACCAGTTTTCAAGTCCAGTAAGGGATCTTTGTGGCCAATTCAAGTGGCCTTAAACGAGCTACCTGTTCCACATCGCTGGAAAAACATTCTTGTTGGTGCAGTATGGTTTGCTAAAGAGCATCCCCCCAAGTCATATGTTTTTGAAGACATTTGTGGACAAGTTCAATGCGATTGGCACACTGGTGTGGACTTTTGCTGGACGCACTATGCGTTCCACAATCAGTGCCCTATGTTGCTGTGTCGACTCACCGGCACGGCTGCTCTGCTCAACGCTAAGCAGTACAACGGTTACTATGGCTGCTCATGGTGCTTTCAGAAGGGAACACTCGTGGATGGTAAGATTACAATTTTGCATGTGTGCATTAGTATTGATAACAGTTCTTCTAACGGCCATTAGTAAATGAACTCAATGTTCCATTACAGGAGAGCAGGGTCATTATTCATTACTATAGTGCGAACTCAGGACAAAGACAAATGGCACACGAGTTAGTGTTCGTCTTCATGTGCCATTTGTCCTTGTCCTGAGTTTGCGTTATATATAGTATGAACATGTCCTACCAACTAGCCTAAGCCGCCACCCTTCTGAGGGTCATTATGTCATCATTTCTGTTGAACTATCAGAATGCGTAAGATATAAAGATGTACTGATTCCAATTTGCTAAGCCAAGTTTACTCTAACAGACATATCTCCTGTATACGGAGCTATGAGCAACTATGAACTTTTGTAAATGCTGCAAAAAAGGTTTTAGTGTGACAAAGTCATTGTTCACATGGTGCGCCTACTGACATCAACGCTAGTGTGACATCAAGAATCAATTTTGGCGACTTCTCACGCCATTGTTGCTATTTGTGACGATGTCAGGTCCCCAAATATCAAAATGGCTGCTTGCATGTTGCCAACTGAGTGGAGTTGTTGTGAAAACATCACAATATCTGGTGAGAGCATGTGGCTAGGATCTCATACTATGGCAGGACATAAGGGTACAGTAAGAACCGGAACAAGCTTTTAGAGACATACTGTAGAAAATTTTTCAGGGTGCACTCTTGCTTACCAGTACATTCTCTGTGCTCCTGAGTGCTCGGCCTTTCATTTGATGTAAAATACAACTGAAAATTTTGTGTCAGTACTTTATAATACAGCTTGTAGCTTAGTGGAAATAGCACCTTTTAGCTTAGTGGAAATGTGAGAGGCACTGTTACCTATGCCAGCTTACAAATAAATTGACCTTTCTAGACTTTCATAAGAAATGCAAGAACTGCAAACAGTGGTTGGCAGGGAACCTTACTAGGAATAAGCACAAATGTGCAATATATATTTACGCTGATTCTTTCTTCTCATTGCAACCCAAACATCCATGATTACTTTGTGATAATGCGAAGGCTGTGACTGAAGGTGACTGTGGCCACTTTATTTGGGAAACATTGGTCGCTAAGTGACGCATCACACCAGTTTTCTTTGACGCCAGACTAGCTTCTGTTCTTTACTATCTCTATTCTGTTTGTCCTATGAGGCTTTCACTAGTAAAAGCATTATTGTAAGCCAGTGTCACGGCACGAACTTTCTTTTTTGAGTAACTGTAGTTCTTCTGGCATTAATAATACGAGTCGTCACAGATTAATTAACTGCATTATAGTAATGCGTAATTGCAGAACGTTCTCGCAATTGGTGTGCTATTAGGTATGGTATGGATGCTTTGATGCATAAGTTCGGTTAAATTTCTGCCTAGGCTTGGTTTGCATTCTGTTTTTGTTTATTAACATGCATCGTGCTCAGAGATGCTTTCATGCTCACAACTGCCAAGTATGGCTTAGTGGAGCACATTGTCATTTTGATGAATCCAACTGACGTTCAGGCCAAGGAAAGCTCAGGGGACATTAATTCCCCTTGTGTTTTCTGTTAGACTCATTTGGTTTTGTCTTACAAAGAAACGTGCCCCAAGAAAAGATTCCCCCTTTTTTGTACATTGTTGTCTTGTGCTTGCGGGTGAACCGCCACAGCGTCAGTTCTGTCCATTGAGGTACTGTTATTCATGTATAAAACAACTGCGCACAGCACACTTGTGCTGGTGATGCTTCTCTTTAGTCCCAACTTTAATTCGATCATAGAAAAATAAAGGGTGGGCTTTAAAATTATTCAGTTTGTACCATAGCGCACCTTATTCTGTATACATACCCCGTGTTAGTAAACAACAGAATGCATCAGTGATATATTTGGGCACATGTAGCGACATTGCAGCACGTAGGCTCTGCCCAGCATGTGCCGTAGCCCTTGAAATGACACGATAACTGACACAGCGCCTGCAAAAGCTGCCTCCTAGTACTGCCATTGGGATTCAGGTACTGCCAGCGAGTTTATGAAGCGGGCTTTAGCTTACAAGAGGTGGCCACGACTGAGCAAGTTGTAGTGGCTCTTAGGAGGGCTTTGAAATGAACATATAAAAATGGCGGACCTTGCAACTTTGAGAAACTCTGAGAATTTTATCCATACACCAGACATTTTAATGCCATGAATGTAATAACATTAGCGTTGCTGTAGTCTAGGTCACGTTTGTACATTTCAATTTGTCAACTTATTCAAGACTCACCCACGTAGTTCAGCAAGACGCTCTTAACTGCGATATGAATATTCACATACTAAAGATACAGTCGAACCCCTCAATAACGAAGTTGCCAGGGAAGCGACTTTTGTTCGTTATTGTGAGAATTCCGTCGCAAAAATAGAAAAATACACACGCCTACTACTTCGCACAATGAAATTTATTTAAAGAAGTTGCTTATCTTGCTCTGTTTCACGTTACTTTGAAGAAGCTTGATGGCGTGAGCCTCAGAGTTTAATCGGCTTTGTATAGCTTCGCCGTCGCCATGGGCACCGAGGAAAGAGTGAATGATTTAAAAAAGCATCAAGAACTTCGCGCAAACTTATTTGCCTTTCTTGCATTCTGCTGCTTTAATCACTCTCTTCGTCACTATCACATTCCTTGCGCACACTATTGATGATAGCATCATCGCCGAATTCTTCGTGTGCGATGTGCTCGGCCTAGGCACACAAAAAGTCATGGAGTTCAACGTCTTGTTGAACTTGTCGCTGTCACCCGACCAAATGCAAACAGCAATGGGTGCACCGATGCTTGTTGGCAGAAATGTATGTGCCCGACTTGTCGGATGAGCGGTGCTACAATTTTCCAACTTGTGGATTCCCAACTAGCGCATGGGTTGAAAAAAATTTTGTGGATTACTAGCATTATTACCTTAAAAATTAGTTATTGCAAGAGTGCTTTTTAAAATCTCTTTGCTATCGATATGGCTCATTTGCATTGAACTTCATGGACGTTCGCGAGGACGCCAGATTTCTGCGTTGTCGTGAGAATTTCATTTTTGAGGGCCGTCGTTATTGAGGGGGTTCAACTGTAATGAGTCTCTAATTGTGGCAGGAAATTATTACACATAAACAAATATGTGTGAAGTTTTTCGTGCATACAGAAAAGGCAGCCTTAGCGACACTTTTCTTTATGTAAACATGGTTGCCATAATGCAATAAACAATTATTACGTGGCGTGGATGTGGCTCTTACATACCTGCCAACCTCTTTAAGCATTTAAGCTCTCCCGTACGTCCATCTCGGGGCCGTCAAGGTGTACAGTCCAGAAACAGACCTGGCTAATTTCATGTGTCCCATTTGTTCGCAAAGTCCAGCAGGCATGAAAGTCTCTTAAAGCACATTACAGCAAGAACGTCGGTTTCCAAGGCGTTGTGTCAGGTTGTTCTGCAGCCTCATATAATTTTAAAAAGCACTCCCAAAGTCGTCTATTTATTCATGGCTCAATGGATCGACTGAGCCCATAGGACGGCAAAAAATGTGTAGATAACCCAGACTCACTCGTGAAATATATTTTGCCTTTAGGTATCAGCCGTCATGTTATCAGGAAGCATGTAAAAGTTTATTAGTCTGCTCATACATTCTTTTACTATGACACCTTTGGTCAACAGGATGTTAAGACATCTGCTGCGATTGCTGTAAGTGGCCATGAATAAGACTGCCAGGCCCAATGGTGTACACATTCTGTGCATTGACACCCAAGAAAATCAACCAGACGACAACCATCACTCAAGCTTCATTGGAAATTCATCAGCTGTATAATCCAAATGATTAGTTTCAGCTTCGGTTTGTTCATTCTTTTCGTTCACTCTCACTTTTATTGCCCTGGTTATATGGTAAATTTAAATCGAGCATAGCAGTTCGTTTGCACTACGCTTTTCCTAGCTTCGTTCGGTTAGTTTTATGGGGTAGAAACTCAGTCAGCATTCTATTAACTAATTTTTTTTTCACTGTTGTGTTCACATGTAAGTCTTTTTGTGCTATAATGTTTGTACAGAACTATCATATTATGTGGCTTGAAGCGCTGATCCTGAATAACGTTATGCACTGATCCGAAGTGTGTTTGTCAGATAAGTTACAAGTGGGTGTGTATTTTCCTTTTCAGGAACACTAAAGTATACCTATGAAGGCCCAGATGTGGTGGAAAGATGCCACGAGTCGGTCCTCAGCGCACTGAAGCTTGCATCCAGAAGAGGATGTCCTGTAGATGGCGTGAAAGGCCCGTCAGCTGTTGCCAACCTGCGGACATTGGACCTGGTTTGGGGCTTCCCAACTGATTATTTGCATTGTATTTTGGAAGGGGTCGTTTCGCAATTGATGGAATTGTGGCTCAGCTCCACAGGAAAGGCATGGTACGTAGGCAACAGGATTGGTGTTCTAAATGAACGGATCATGAAAATTCGTCCTCCCGGATTCTTCACCAGGTTGCCAAGGTCACTTTCTGAGAGGTCTTTCTGGAAAGGCACCGAATGGAAGTATTGGCTTCTATATTACGGAGTGCCTTGTCTCGAAAACATTTTGCCACATAAGTTCCTGCTCCACTTTTCTTTGCTTGCACACAGCACCTATTTGCTGTTGAAAGCAAGCTTAAAACCATGGGAAATCTCGCATGCAAATAATTTGTTAAAGCAGTTTGTATCAGATATGCCGAAGCTGTACGGTGAGAACGCTTTCACATTTAATGTGCACCAACTCGTCCACATCGCAAGGTCGGTTGAAATGACGGGGCCACTTTGGGCAACTTCTACATTTCCCTTTGAAGGGGGAAATGGCGATATCCTCAAGCTCGTGTCTGCTGCCAAAGGTGTGCCTCAACAAATAGCCGAGCGATGTATCATGCAGGCAATGTTGAAGTCACCAGAGCACAAATTAGGGGACTTACTGTGCACAGTTCACATTACAAAAGGGCAGAGAAGTCTTGTTCACAGTACATTGAAACTTGCGATGGAAGGCTTTGTAAAATAGTGAACGTCCTTTCCATAAATGGCACCATAACGCTGGTGTGTCAGGAGCTGATGTATACCGAGAGTATTATGCCATCCCTATACGAGGTTGAGCATCCACCACCCGATGTTGGGTTGTGTTTGGTGCAAGCAGAAAGCATTGTTTCACTATGTGTCTATGTGGAGCAAAATGGAAAGTCGTACATTGCGAAGATTCCTAATTTGTACGAAAGAGATTAAATTCCTTGTAGCAGAAACAAAGGAAGCTCTTGAATCATGTTTCATTGAGGTGAGGTAGCATCTTAGAGGAGCAGAGAGCTAAGCTAGTTAGTATGTATTTAAGGTAAGAGAATGGGCGTGCAAACACGTACACAAGAGAAAAGTCAAGAGACGACAAATGCTGTTTTTGCTCTTCTTTTTTTCTTCTTTTGGTGTCCTGACCTCTCTCTCGTGTTCCTGTTTGCATGCCTAGTCGAGGCAATGTCATTATACTTCAAAGGTTTGCCAAACGGGTTTTACTTTAATAGAAGTAATAGTTGTTCAGATTTTACATGCGCTAAAGCTACAATGTAATTATGAGGCACGCCTAGTGGAGAGCTGCAGAAATTTCGACCACCTGAGGTTCTTTAACGTACACTTAAATGTAAGTACGCAGCCCAGTGACATTTTCACCTCGGTCAAAAATGCGACCTGCAGGTCAGCAGCCGAGCACTGTAACCACTGTACCAGCATGGTGGCCGATGTTTACATAAACAAATTTTTTATGTTCAGTCTAAAATGTATACCTGTGAGCAAATGTCTGAAGACCACATATGCTATGTAAAAAAAATTACTGATGATTATGATACTCCCTGATTCAAAGTTTTGGTGCAGCGGCAAGTGCGTTTTTATTTGGCAATCTACTGAGGCAAAGATTATGAGAGGTATGCATTTACTTGAAGTTTATTTTTGTCTTGTTTTTAACACGAAAGTGTTTCATGCCGGGGTCCACCAAGACTTCAGTGACGTATTTCCATCATGGAAATGACGTTAAAAAAATACACATGATCAGAAGACAGAAAAAAAGTTCAGTCAATGGGAGTCGAACCTGTGACCTCTTGGTCCGCAACAAGAGATGCCGGGCACGCTATCCACTGCGCCACGGTCACATACTCTGCAGGCTTTACAAGCGCGTCTTTTATATCTACCGTTGCCCTCTCACAGTGCTCTTGCTAAAGTGAAGTAACGCATTATGACTGTGAAATCCATGATCTGTTCCTTCAAAGCGTCATAATTACGCGTCCGTCCCATTCGGCGCGTTTTGAATAGCAAAAGTACAATTTTTTCGACACATTAACACACTCACAGATGGCGGCCTTACTCCTAGTGTCGGCCTCGCTCATAGCATCCATCAATGCCAAACATAGCTCTGCGATGCACGAGTTTTTCGTGTGGCTGTAACTCCGCGTTCCCAACTTACCCTTGCCCCGCGAAAAATCGCAGCCAGCCAAAGGGGGAGACATGGTGCTCGTTGTGTTTCTCTCTGGTTGGGCAGTGGTGTTCAATAACTCTAACATGCTGCGATTAGGTGACCTTAGCCCCAGTTCGGCGTCCAATCAGTGACACTCTTGTGGCTGTCACACCGCTTTCTCTGATTCCGCTCTCACCGTACAGCTACCACAAGCATCTATGACCACAAGGGTTTGTTTAATCATTGATCATGGACGTCAGTCGTTGGGATACAGTTGTGCCACCAAACGTCAACTTGGATGCATCCACGTTAAACGGTGCTATAACTGTCAAACACCAATGGACATTGTGCAAGCTCTCTTATATCGATGTACACTAAACATTCAACTACTTCTGTAAGGACACGTTTCACTTTCGTGTTATGCCGATTCCTATGATGGTGGGATCAACAATGTTTTTTTTCCAATTTTATTATTTCCTCTCTCTGCAGCACAAGCTGCTGTTACAGATGCTTCTTTATTTTAACTTTCGTCTTTCCTAATTAAGGCAGCCTGTAGTTCATGAATTCAGAATACGATTCTTCTCTGTGATAAAATATTGCTCGCCACCCTAGCCTTGTGAAAGTGGATGTCCAGCAGAACTGCTGAAAATCGCCACAACTGCTGACGAATGTATGCGATGCTTTATTGCAGTGCTATAGATTCATTGCTAGTAATGGCAATTTTGACAGCATGCTACAGACGGTTATATTGCTGTTTCTATTTCCTTTTGCTTTTCCTTGGGAGTGGTAGCTAAGTGTTGCCTGCCCATAAGGGTGCTGCAGCTATATTAAAATACAATGCTATGCAGGTTCTTTTACATAATTATAGTCACTCCCAATGCCACTAGCTGATGTTGTTGTGATAGCTGTGCAGGAAGATCTATGCCCTTTGCATTGTTGTGAGGAGAGGTTTATTGTCAATTTCGAGGTTCAGATGCATATTTTGAGCATGTTCTTTATAGAAACCAGTGCTGTTGTGTACGTAGCAGGCATTTTCGGTTGTACAATGTTTTTATGTTGTCATTTTTCATCGATGAGTGCTTGGAAGCGGCTTCACCTCTCCTGCAAGTTAAACCAATATGACAGTGTCGTCTGTATGAGTCAAAAATGTTTGCTCATAGACGGTACCGCGAAAAATGACCAGCAATGAGAGGCTAGGAGTTTCGTTGCCTTGTACCACACGTTTTGAAGTAGGTTTGCGTTCTGTCATCTCATACTTAATTTATAACAAAATATGTGCCCAATGGTGAAATTTAGTCTTTCTCCCAGCTCAGCAGCCTGATAATCAAACTGCTATGCTACTTACCAAACAACTCTTTCCAATTAATTATTTTTGAATACTTCTGTTATCATCGGTTGCAGAGCCTGTATATGTGCTGGTCTTAAGCCACAACCCCAGCTAAAAATGAGCCATAAAATGTACCACTGTTCTTCAAATGTGTCATTTCGTGGTCATTAGATGAATTACTTGGATAAGTGTTAAAGGGCTGTGGCGGCAGCCAAGCCAAGCCAAGCCGCCAGGCAGCGCCACCCTCCGCTGCTCTCCGGAACCTCCAGAGAACCTGAATAAACAGTTGATGTTTGGGATCCACGCCGCGCGGTCGTGTCTTCTTCTCCCGCGCGTACACGCGTCCCAACAGTGGTGACCCGGACGAGGCTTACCGCCTTTTTTCAAGCGATCGACGCCATGGAGACTCCCCCTGACGCACCGGCCATCTCCGCCGTCGACATCAGGCTCCCGCCGTTTTGGACAGCGGACCCGCAGCTGTGGTTCCTGCAGGTGGAGTCCCAATTCACCGCTCGTCGTATTTCCGCTGAGCTAACAAAGTACCACCACGTGGTCGCCAGCCTCCCACCGGCAATAGCGAGCGAGATACGCGATCTGCTGGTCGCTCCACCTGCAGAGAACGCGTACACAGCGCTCAGACAGCTGCTCATCAGCCGTCTCACGCCGTCGGAGCCTCAGCGACTGCAGCAGCTACTGCACGACACCGAGCTCGGGGACCGGACGCCCAGCCAATTGTTGCGCCACATGAGGCAGCTGTTGCACACGGCCGGCGCAGCCACCACCGATGCCGACAGCAGACTGCTTCGCGAGCTGTTCCTACAGCGACTTCCGGTCAACGTGCGCATGGTCCTCGCCTCGGCTGCCGACAAACGCCTGTCTCAACTCGCCGAGCTCGCGGACTCGGTGCTGGCGGTCGCTCCGCCGTCCGTCGCGGCGCTACAGCCAGACATCGCCGGCGGCGCGCCCACGACCACGCTGCATGACATCCGGGAGCAGATATCCCGCCTCGCCGATACCGTCGCAGCGATGCAGGCCCGCAGCACTCCCGAGGAGCGCCAGCGCCCAGCAGTGCAACAGAGAATCTGCTGGTATCACAGGAAGCATGGCAATGCTGCTCGCAAATGCATTCCCCCGTGCGACTATGCGGGAAACGGGAGCGGCAGGCACTGAGGACGACCAGTGTCGCAGAGGCCCCCGAACGTCGTCCATCAGTGTTTTTCCTCACCGACCGCGACAGTGGCCTTCGATTCCTCGTGGACACCGGCGCTGAGGTGAGCGTGCTGCCCGTTGGGTCCACCGATCGCCGTGTCCCCAGTGCGTCCCCGCTTCAGGCGGTCAACACAACCATCGCCACTTACGGACATCGCTCGCTGCCACTCGATTTAGGCTTGAACAGAACGTTCCGGTTGATTTTCATCGTGGCAGCAGTGAAGTTCGCCATCTTGGGTGCGGACTTTTTTCGGCATTTCGGCCTTCTCGTCGACGTGCGCAACCGCCGCCTTCACGATCCCGTGTCGCAGGCAACTGTGCAAGGCAATCCCTCGCACCACCCTCCGCTGAGCCCCACTCTGCTCGGGCCGTCCGGTGCAGAACGTTTTACTCGCATTCTGCAGGATTTTCCCGAGTTGACGAGGCAGCCGCCAGCCAGCGCCGCGGTGAAGCACGAGGTACGCCATTACATCGCCACCAGCGGCCCACCCGTGCACGCGCGGCCTCGCCGTTTGCCTCCAGAGAAGTTGAAGGTCGCACGACAGGAATTTGAACACATGATGGAGCTAGGGATCATCAGACCCTCGTCGAGCGCCTGGGCATCTCCACTTCATATGGTGCCAAAGTCAACGCCGGGAGACTGGCGACCATGCGGGGACTATAGGGCGCTGAACCAGGTAACTACTCCAGACAGATACCCGGTACCGCACATACACGATGTCACGACGAGGCTTCACGGTGCCACTATCTTCTCGAAGATCGACCTGGTGCGGGCATACCATCAGATTCCCGTTGCCCCGGAGGACGTCCCGAAGACCGCCATCGCAACGCCTTTCGGACTTTTCGAATTCCTCCGAATGCCATTCGGACTCCGAAACGCGGGTCAGACATTCCAGCGGTTCATGGACGGTGCTATACGCGGCCTCAGCTTCTGCCACGCCTATCTTGACGACTTGCTAGTCGCCAGCAGCACTCCGGAAGAGCACGTGAATCATCTGCGCATCGTCTTCCAGCGCTTAGTGGAACATGGCGTGGTCGTGAACATGGCCAAATGCGAGCTTGGTGTGCGACAACTCTCGTTTCTTGGACACGTCATCTCCGCCTCAGGAGTTCTTCCTCAACCCAACAAGGTTGAAGCCGTGCAAGGATTTCCGCAGCCGACCGCCAAGCGCCAGCTTCGGGAATTTCTGGGTTTGGTAAGCTTCTACCGCCGTTTCATTCCCCGCTGCGCCCATATCCTTCAACCTCTTCACGACCTGCTGGCCACTTCACGAAATGGCTCGGACACCCTCTCCTGGTCTCAAGAAGCAAAAGAAGCCTTCTGCGAGGTCAAGGACGCTTTGGCAAACGCCGCACTGCTTGAATACCCCAGGTCCGGTGTCCCGCAGAGCGTAATGGTAGATGCCTCCGATACAGCCGTTGGGGCTGTATTACAGCAGCTCGTTGGGGGGAATCTGGCGCCCGATTTCCTTCTTTTCGAGGAAGCTAACACCTACCGAGCGCCGCTACAGCACCTTCGGGAGAGAACTGCTGGCCGTGTACGCTGCCATACGACATTTTCGCCATTTCCTGGCAGGTGTAGAGTTTTTCGTCCTCACCGACCACAAGCCGCTTACTTATGCATTGCGCTCGCTAAGCTCCGACGGTGGAACGCACACAGCACGTGAACGACGCCAAATGTCCTATATATCAGAGTTCACGACTGATATCCGCCACGTCAAAGGCGGCGACAACGAGGTAGCGGACGCCCTCTCACGGAATCCTGTGAACGCCATCATGCCCACACTACAGGTTGATCTTCCCGCTTTGGCAGCCGCTCAACGTGAAGATGACGAACTGAAACGCCTGTTGACCGCGACCACTGCCCTGAATCTTGAGTGGATCCCGGTTCCCGGATCCGAGGACAAGGTTTGCTGTGACACAAGCGTCAGTAGAACTCGCCCGTTCGTGCCCGCGAGCCTCCGTCGCCATGTGTTCGAGTCCTTGCACAGACTGTCTCATCCGGGGATTAGAGCCACCCAAAGACTGGTGACGGCAAGATTTGTCTGGCCGGGCGTAAATCGGGACGTCCGACGCTGGGCACGCGAATGTGTAGCTTGCCAGCGCTCTAAGATACAACGCCATACCTCGACAGCACTGGGAACACTCCCCACTCCGGATTCTCGCTTTGATCATGTCCACCTGGACATCGTCGGCCCACTGCCCCCCCTGCCACGGAAAGGCCTACCTGCTGACCTGTGTCGACAGGTTCACCCGCTGGGCGGAGGCCATCCCTATCGCGGACATCACTGCCGAGACGGTTGCGAGTGCTTTCCTGTACCACTGGGTAGCCCGTTTCGGTGTGCCCTCCACGATAACAACAGACCGCGGCCGACAATTCGAATCAGCCCTTTTCACTGCCATCAGTCAGCTCATGGGCACCTCACGCATACGCACGACAGCGTACCACCCCATGAGCAACGGCATGGTGGAGCGCTTTCACCGCCAGCTGAAGGCTGCGCTCACGGCAACCGAGGAACACAACTGGGTGGAGGCCCTCCCACTCGTTCTTTTGGGTATAAGGTCCACCTTGAAAGAGGACATTGGCTGCAGCGCCGCTGAGCTGGTCTACGGCACGACACTCAGGCTGCCGGGAGAGCTCTTTGCGCGCGGCTCAGAGGAGGCATCCATAGCTTGCAGCGACTATGCACTTCGCCTACGCAACGTCATGAGCAAACTGCGCGCGGTACCTCCACGGCCCCCCAGGGTCGCGTGTGGTGCACGTCGACCCACAGCTCACATCGTGCCCATATGTGTTTGTACGACACGACGCGGTTCGGCGACCTCTTCAGCCACCATATGATGGGCCGTTTCAAGTCCTCCACCGTGGCAACAAGCAATTCACAATCAAGAGAAACGGCCGTGAGGAGGTCGTGTCGTTGGACCGCATCAAGCCAGCACACATGGACCGTGACGACGCCGTGTTGCCTCCACTAAGGGAATCATCGCCAGGACCCCCAGCTTCAATGCCAGCCCAAGTCCACGAGGTGCCCTCCCGGCTGACGCACAGTGGGCGGCTATCAAGAGCACCCACTCGCCTGGACCTTTAACTCCGTTCGGCAACTCACTAGGGGGGAGTGCTGTGGCGGCAGCCAAGCCAAGCCAAGCCGCCAGGCAGCGCCACCCTCCGCTGCTCTCCGGAACCTCCAGAGAACCTGAATAAACAGTTGATGTTTGGGATCCACGCCGCGCGGTCGTGTCTTCTTCTCCCGCGCGTACACGCGTCCCAACAGGGCCCTTTACAACTACATGCAAATAGCTAAAACCAAAACTTAAGAGCCATGTAATGTGAACCATCCACAAATGGTTTTGGTGGAGAAGGCTGGTTTTATGTGTTATTTTCAACACATGGCTTTGATTAGGTATCTGATTGTGAGGTAGGTGTGTACTCATTGTAAAATGTTTGCTGATCACCGTGTCACAATTGTCAAATTGAAGCCTTTCTGCATGCTTACAGTGCATAGCTGAATACTCTGTTATTACGAACTTTCACTGTCTTATGCTTTTCCCTGTTTTCATTTCTACTTTAAATAAAAGTTTACATTTGCTTTTCTGATATCGTAGGTGGAGTGTGTTACAAGTTTCCTGCATATCGTGCATTACGATGTACCTTACGCTTCTTTTATTGTGTGGCGGAAAAATATATCAGCTACTTTTAAAGGGCATGCAAAGTGGTGTTTTTTAATGCACTTCTGACATAAAAAAGCTGCATGTTTTGAGTAATTACATTTGACTGGAAATATTAATAATTCAAAACGCCTATTTTTGGGCATTGTACATGAGTGCAGGGCATTATCTGTGAGTTGTTCTTTACTGAGACAGATGGTCGTCACCGTGCCTCAAAATTTGTGTAAATTTGATGTTATTGTGCTTCAATGAAAAATATTCATCCCTTCAGCACCCAATAAGTCATTATTTTTCATGCTCATTAGAAGCTCAACTTGAACACTAGCATCCAAAGAAGTGTTAAAAACAAATAAGTTTACAAGTTTGGAAGTTGTGAGACTGTCTCTTACGAATTAACTTGTTGGTTCCTTGACAAAGACAAGTCCATTTCTCAGACTTGGCTCCAGCAATACTCACTGTCCCGCAATTTATTATTGCATGAATTCAATTACTTCAAGCTTTAATTGTCAATCATTCTTGAGGTGTTAGCGTAACTAGACAATATGGTGCGTATTTTGCATAGTGGCTGGTATTTCAAGGATTTGTCAGAATTCAAAATACAGAACATCCCCTCCACATGGCTTCACGTGGACACTGGAGCACTAGTCAGCCATAAGGTGTCTGGTGGCAGAAAGGAATGGTTGTTCAGAAATGTGTAAAGCCAAACCGTTGACGAATAACTTCATAAGTGGTTTAGGATAAAGGCACGAGTTAAGCTCAACAAGGTGAAAACTTTGGCTTATGTGGCATTGTTAATTTTCCCGCTATGTTGCAATTGTTTAACATGTGCCTAAAATATAGCATACCTGATTTCTGAACTGCACTTGTAGGAATTGGAAAAAGAAACATTTTTAGGTGCAGCTGTGTTCCTGTAAACTGCACGACAAAGATCTCTCTGGAGGTTACAATTGTTAATTAATATTCATCAAAATATGCCACCTGCATACGCGTAATTGTACATGACACGCATATCCTCTCATGAGGCCAGTTGCGTGCTCACTAAAGTCCACAAGACCGATCTTTAGTGTGCACTCTTGAAGACACCAAACCGGTTTTGCACACCAAAATACACCGAACTGGTCCATTCTGCACACTAAATCCCACCAAACCGGTACGGTCTGCACGCTAAATCCCACCAAACCGGTCCAGTCTGCACACTAAATCCTACCAAACCGGTCCGGTCTGCACACTAAATCCACCAAACCGGTCCGGTCTGCACACTAAATCCTACGAAACCGGTCCGGTCTGCACACCAAATCCACCAAACCGGTCCGGTTTGCACACTAAATCACACCAAACCGGTCCGGTCTGCACACCAAATCCACCAAACCGGTCCGGGCTGGTGTATTTTTCAACTGGGTCGAAGATTTGCACGGTGTGGTAAAGGAATTCAAAGAGAGGCATGTGTAGAGCAGGAGGCCCAAATAAGGTCGCTTGTTGATAAGCTTGATCACCTTGATGAGGAGGTGCAACCTAATATTTTATGGTGTGCCAGACGACCAAGTACGAATCATACGAAAAGGTTGAGATGTACATAACAGAAATTTGTGAATCGAAACTACACCGTAATAAAGTTTTCATAGACAGAGCACATCGTCTGGGAAGGTACAGTCCGAACAAAAAGCGGCCAATAATTGTGAAGTTCCTCTCGTGCAAGGACAAGCAGTTAGTACTTTCGAATGCTAGGAAATTAAAAGGCACATCTATTAGCATATCAGAAGACTTTTCAGAGAACGTACGCAGAACGCGTAAACGCCTTTGGGATTACGCGAAGGAGAATCAAAGCAAAACTGACAAAATAAATCTTAAGTTCACGACTCTTTATATTAATAAGGTAAAGTACATCTACGATGATGCCCTGGACCAGGTTGTGCGGGCGGATTGACAGGATTCAGAAGCGAATGGGTCGGTTTTTTCTTTTCTTATTGTGAATTGCAGAAGTATACGCAATGAAAGTGATGAATTTTCTAACCTTGTTGAAATGACTAGTCCGACTATCATTCTTGGATAAGAATCCTGGCTTGATGCAGATATTGCTGATGAAGAAGTATTTCCAAGGGGCTATGTTTGCAATCGCAGGGATCGAAATTGTTTCGGCGGCGGTGTGTTTATCCTAGTAGATGCGACAATTTGTTCGCAGATAATAGATATCGAGTGCATTGGAAGCGAAATGTCATGGGTAAAGACTAGGCTGAAAAATGGTCGATCAGCATCGCTATGTTCGTTCTATGGTCCACCAGGGAGTACGATTAACGTTCTTGAGCAACTTACCAACGCAATTGAAAGAGTGAACACTGATTACTTATTTATTGGTGGAGATTTCAATCTTCCACAAATTAGTTGGTCACAGGAAGATCCCAGTTCTAGTGCTTGCAGCCAGTCAAGCAAAGAACTGCTAAGGTCATGTCGCCTTTTCGGGTTAACACAGCTTGTTCTGGAGCCCGCAAGAGCAACAAATGTTTTAAAATTGCTTTTTACCGATGCGCCTGAGTCGGCGCGATCAACACTAGTGCTGCCGGGCATAAGCGACCATGACGCTGTCCTGTGTGATATGAATTTGCATTACGTCAAAATTCCAAACGGTGACGCCCGTAGAATTTTCAGCTATGACAAAGCACGTATCTCTGATATATCCCTCGCTCTAAACTCTTTCTATGACACATTTGAAACGCAGGCCGAATTTATGAATGTTGAAGAGTTGTGGCAAACATTTAAAGGGAAAATGCTGGAACTGCGCGAAAAGCATGTGCCTTCATGGGTTCTCACTGCCAGGCGCAGCAAGAGCAAACCATGGTATTCACGTGACGTGAAACGCAGGGCCAGGCAATGTGCGCGTGTTTACTCTGCTTATAAGAAAAACCCTTCGTTAAGTATTAGAGATAAATTTAGGCAGAAGACAGTTGATATGAAAACAGCTCTGAAAACAGCTAAAGATAAATTCTTTCATACATTTCACCTGCGTATAAAGCGCCCTAAAGAACTGTGGAAATTCTTTAAAACAAACAGCAAAGATGTCTTATCGATTCCGGCCCTTGATAGCAACGACACCGCCATCCATAATGATGTCGAAAAAGCTGAGTGCTTTATCTCATTTTTCAGTTCTGAGTACACCCCTCGGGTTAACATGACTGACGCTTTCGCACAGCCATCTGAGGTGGTAGCGGAACAAATGAGCGATATTGTGATTGACCAGCATGGAATATAGGCTTTTGTCAAATCCATGAATGCCTCTAAAGCCACAGGACCTGATGGTTTGTCACCTGCATTGCTTTCCTTGTGCCCGCGCGAAGTATCTAAATATCTGTGCGTCATTTTCACTAAGTCTTTAGAAGAATCTTCATTACCCGATGACTGGAAACTTGCCAACGTAGTGCCTGTTCACAAGAGTGGACCGCGAAGTAGTGTTTTAAATTGCCAATTTCACTCACAAGTGTTGCATGCAAAATACTTGAACATGTTCTGTTTACCAATGTTATGACTCACATGAACACGTATTCTTTACTTAATCCTCAGCAGCACGGCTTTCGTAGTCGTTTTTCCTGTACAACACAGTTACTTGAATTGACACACGACTTATCCTCTGCTTTAGATAAGGGTCTCTTTGTTGACTGCTTGTTCCTAGATTTTAAAAAAGCCTTTCACATTGTACCTCACTCTTTATTGATTGAAAAACTAAAAATGTAGAAAGTCAACGATACGGTTGTGAACTGGATAAGCGAGTATTTAAATTTGAGAAGGGAAGAGGTTGTTATCACTGGTAAGACATCCCTGGAAGTTGATGTGTCCTCTGGCGTGCCTCAAGAATCAGTCTTGGGTCCGCTGTTGTTACTGATCTACATGAATGACATTTGTTCCGGTATTTCACCACATATGAAATTTTTGCCGATGACTGTGTTTTGTACAGACTTATACATAGCTCCCATGATTGCATTAATCTTCAAAACGATCTCGACAGAGTTTCTGAATGGTGTGAAAAGTGGCGTATGTTTATTAATGCAAAAAAACAGTGCACATGTGTTTCACTAGGAAAAAGGCACCCCATAACTCATTTTATACTGTAAATTCAACGAGGCTGCTATCAGTTCACGAACACAAGCATCTTGGTGTATATTTTACACCGGACCTTTCCTGGAGCCGTCACATCAATCACGTCACAAGTAAAGCAGGATGTGTGTTAGGTTTTCTGCGCAGAAACGCAAGTAAGTTACCAGTTGAGGCCAAGACTCAACTCTACATGTCTAACATTCGATCTATCTTAGATTACGCTTGTGCTGTGTGGTATTCGTGGAAGGCATGTGACGTGTCCAATTTAGAAAGAGTTCAAAACATGGCTGTTCGGTTTGTCTGCTCTGATTTTACCAGAAATTTCAGTGTTTCAAAAGCAAAAGAAAAGCTTGGTTGGGATCTTCTAGACAAACGAAGGGAATATCTGAGGTTGAAACTTTTTCACAACGTATTTCATAGCCGAACATGTCTGGACCCCTCACGATACTTTTGCTAACCGGATTACGTTTCACAGCGACTAGATCATGCCAATAAGATAAAGGAAATAAGCTGCCGCACTGACGCATTTAAAATGTCGTTTTTTCCCAGGACGATAGGGCAGTGGAATAGGTTGCCTTCTGAAGTAGCAGAAGTTACTTCACACGAAGTATTTTCAAGTTCACTTCGTGGTCTCCGGTAGTGTACTCGCGAGGTTGTGTAAGGACGAAACGGTACTGTGAAGCTGATTTGTATTGCGTACTCCCATGTGCCACTACGTAGTTGACAATGAATTCAGTTATTATTGTGGTGTAGAAGTGTGAGTATCTGTACTCTGTGTTGAAAATTTGTTTTCTTCCCCCCCCACTGTAATGCCCTTGGGCGCTGTGGGTACTATGATAGATAGATAGATAAATGGAACATAGAAAGACCGAGAAAAAGAAGGAATAGAGACTGAAGACCTAGGGAAGTTAGGGTGAGGAGGAGGGGAACGCCACCGGATCCGCAGCTGCGTCAGTCCTGGCAACCCTAGTGCGGAGCTGCTACATTTTTTATGGTACCATCTTTCTCTTTAAAAACATAGCACTATATATATTAGTGGTATGAATTATAGGATTCATTTCGGCAGTTCTTAATTTACGCTGCGCTCTTATGCTTTAATCTAAACTGTAGTTTTATGTTCAAGTAGTCAAGCGCAACATTTTATTGCACTTTATTACGACCACAGTCTGCGCTAACATGGTAAGCTGCGCAATATGGCTGGTGTTCATGACGTAGTTCGCGCAGCACTCACGACCAACTAGCGGTTTCATTACACTCCCTGTTTCCGAATTTTTTATTACCTGCTAGCACGTGTGACTGCACAAGATGAGACTTTGTTACGAGCACACGTCAGCTTGTATCTTTGTAACAATTTTTTTTATTTTGTTAATGAAGAAAGTGCTAATCTTATGGCTTCGCGTGTTAGCCATTTTGCCGCGTTCCCCTTCTTGTTTCCTTCTTGCTTTTCAAAATAAACTTCAATTGCGACTCAGCATCTGCTCTTGTCATTGGACCTACTCGTGATATCTGCACAAACTTCATAATGAACGACCATAGTCGTGAAGCATTCTGCAATGGCTACTCCATCCGACAAATTCTTGCAAAAATTGACCTTGTAAATTACGGATAAGTTAATTTTTCGTGATTGCATCACTTTTGAAAATAATAATTCCCCTGAGTGCATATCGTCTCATTGTATCCAGATTTCCTCACAGCAGAGTTGCACCTAAGTCACAAAGAAGCAAAGACATCTCACGTAGTGTACACAGAAACTTCTAGCGTATAGTATGACCGAGAATTCACGTGCTGATGCATCGCCACATAATAATTCAGCCATGAAGGTAAACCAGTGCCGATTAAAAACGGACACCAGCATCGTTAATCTGCATTTAAATCTGAGGAGCCTTCTAAAGACATTGCAGCAAAAAGGTTTCCACAGTCAGCTAATATTTCGATAGACGTGTCTTCGGTAGTGCTTTTTTTACAATTTACACACAGAAATAGTTTTCAATATTCTTTATCGTACTGCTTACACACCGAAATTGGAATCTGGATTTCAATCCGAGAAGCTTTGTCAAGGAATGGCAGTGACTGTAATTTTCCGCAGAACCAGCTAATATTTCGGTAAATATGTGTTTTTGATATTGCATTTTACACTGTTAACGCCTAAGCATCGTTTAATGGCATCAGGTTTTGCAAGGTTTCCTGGAAGGATACAAACGGGACTATCCATCACAGGAATTGTTGGCTGTTGTATAATGAAATAAGGTAATTCCTAAAAAAAATGGGCAACCAGCGCAAATCCATAGGTCTCAGTTAGCAACGTCGTATTTGTTAAAAGGAAGTTGCGGCATCGAATAAGCTGACCAAAGTTCTCGAAAAGCTAACTTCATTACACAATGACTCTTTTGAACATAAGGAAACGCGCCCTATCATGTGCCCCAGTCTGACGTTAACTTCATGTCTGCAGGCAGAATTATAAGGGGTCTATCGACCGCACACACCTGCACTGAAGCCAGCACGTACATACGCTTCCATCCCTTATTGAATGCCTGTCTATAGTGTACCATACGTATAGTCTCCAAGAGCGGCTTCACTGATTCAGAAATCATCACACGTGACCTTTGCTTTCACGAAGGTATCCTGGTGCCTTTACTGGCATGCTGGTGCCTTTAAGCCAGGCCCCGGAAACTGAGCTCCAGTTTCGGTTTCAAGGAACATGCGCCCTATTGGCGGTTGCCGGGCATCCTAAGATCTGTTTGCACGTGGAGAGGTTGATGTGGATGTTGGCATTTGTTGTTAATCAGGAGTCTTGGGAACTTTGAATCGGGCGAAGCGCAGGAACTGGTTGACTGGTGTTTGTGGCGCCTGCTCTACGCTCACCCTTGCCACTCGGTTAGCGATATCACAACTTGGGTCGCGCGTGGTTATCTCGCTCGGTTGGCGTACCAAGTATGAATACGGGAAAAATAAGGCATTTGATGTGGCACGCAGCGAACGGGAGCCGCAGGGAGCCACATCGAGCAGGTCAATCTTCCATCAGATGAAGACACGAAGGTGGCCAAATAGGGGAATCACAAGTTTTGCGCGGCTGTGTGGTGGGTTAACTCATGGATTTCCAGTTCCGTGAAGGTTCTTGAGGTTTCCTAGTGACAACAGGTGTGCACAAGTATTTGGGTTAATTATATGAGAATGTATTCATTTTGCTTGAGTACATGAGTAAACCCCGTTCTCGACAAGCCTCATAGGACGGACATAAGCGCAGTGTCGATAGACTAATTCGTCATAATGACAGCCTACCTGCGGCCGAGAAAATACGTTCAATGAAAGTCTTGAATTCGTGTCGGTTTGGCTGTTCATCTTTTACTATTGGCATGTAGTTCAAATGATGTGAAGCAATTATAGGCGCCTCCCTATTCATGGAAATGCATGTAGTCAGTTTGAAACTTTGTGGGTCTAAGCCTCTAATACTGTCACTGAAATACATGTAATGGACTCACTGATGCTTTAAGAAATCGTTGAAGATGGAATGTCGCTGGAGCCAACGTTTTGACAAGTCAAATTGCCGGCCGCAAGTGTCGACTATGCCAGCGCCTTCTTGTTTAAACACTGCGGCGCGTGGAGTGACCCCTCTGCGCCTACTGCGGCGTGTGGCGTTCGATGCCCGCCGTTTGTTTCGAAGCCCGGCGGTTGCTTGCCCGGCGTTGCACATCGCGAATGGCTAGAGAAATGGGCCACTTTTATAGTGGTCGTCTCAAGAGTAGTTGAAACAACATCCATGAGCGTTGCTTTAAAGCGTGCCCTTCTCACCGTCTCGTGGGTCGTACTGGACACGCTGATGCGCCTGCGAGATCTGCATACCCCCAGCAGTAAAAGTTCGCTGTTAGCTTTCCAAAGAACGAGTGGCACCTGGCTACGCTGTCTAACGCGGCAGGATGCGGAGCGAGGGTTCGCAGGTTCGAATCCCTTTTTTTCTTCTGATTTATTTTCCTGGTGGCTGTTATTTATATACATACCCGGGGGCATGACGACGACGGCGACGGCGAAAATTCGACGAGGGTGTCCATATAATTCCTATCGCAATAAAATTTATTGCGATAGCAATTATATTCTCCCTTACTAAACAAGAGTAATGTCTTGCTTTCTTCATTTGCTGTAGCTCATGTGACTGTTTTTATTATACGAAATTGTATTAATTCTTTCTTGACAGTTTGTATTCTGAATATGTGTTCTGCATGATTTTTTTTCCTGCACATGTGTGCTATCGCTGCCTGCTTTGCAGAGGCCGAAGCCGTGGTAGAGGTGGCTGCCGGCCTCTGTCAAGTTGCTTGTGTTTCAAGCGACTCTTTCCCGCAGTCTCCTCCATCGTTGATGGAAATAGAGAAGTTATTATTATTATTATTATTATTCACAAAACAAACATCAAAATCGCATGTTGGATGATGAGGCACCTGCGAACAATGCGAACACCCTCCCGCGCGTTCCCGGTAGAGATTAGGTTGCAGGTGCTTTGTCCTTCACACGAGGGCTTCGAATGACGTCTAGCAACTCAATCAGTTCATTCCAAGATTACCATAGATAGACAAAGGAAATTAGGGCCCCAGAAGAACAACGTGAGTACAATACTCGACGAAATGAACAAATTCGTCTTGTTGAAAATGGTCGCCCTCGAGGTACGCTGGTATTCAGTCTGAAAAATGTTTCCGGGTTATTACAATGGTTTTTACTACGGTAAACATGGAGCAGATTGGCTGAATTCAAGTGTTAATAACACCTTTTATCTAAAGCTTACATTATATGGAAAAATAGGGTAGCTTGATAATTTTTGCACGAATGCGGTTGCCGCGCCTACGTGAGGAGACGGGGTAACCATTGATGCTCGCACAAGGTCTGAACTTTTTAGATAATTAGAAGAGGCTTCTGCTGGCAGTGCAAATAACACCAGCTGAAACTAACGATAGTGGAACAATTGGTAGTAAGAAAGAGTTTTTGATGCGTAATCAATATTTGTCCATCCAAATGCGCAAATATGTGTATGCTTCCGTCCTCCAAATGAGATCGATCACTGCAAATAAATGAGTCACATGCGCTGCGGACGTTCGTCTTTGCAAGACACCCACAGTGGCAGAAGGCGAATGGGCTGTACCGGGGCAACTTCAGCCAGGCGCTGTTTGTGTACGCGGTCGGGGACGTCACGTATTCATTGCGTCAAAACACATAAACTCACCTAACTAATCAAACAAGGAAACCTCTTCTTGTATCAAGATAGCGAGTTGAGCCAGTTGGTTTACGTTCATGTTTGAAAATTTAAACACCGAAACAAGCTCGTGAAATGCGTAACGGGGGTTGTCTATATGATACATTCATCTTGTGGTAACGTCTACATAGGACAGTCTGTAAGATGCGCGAATGATCGGCTTAGGGAACACTACGCATCTATAAAGGCATCAAGCAGCACTCATCTTGCAGCTCGCTGTAAAATCTGCGTATGTTATCCTGTGTTTCAAGAAACCGAAATCATATTTCGACATAAGGATCAGCTGACTCGCGACATAGTTGAATCACACCACATTCGAAAGAAGGGACATGACTGTGTTAGTCAAACCACAATTGTGCTGCATGATAAGGAGTACGTGTATCTAGACACGTATTGCTTGTAATATCTTGTGGTAATTCCGATACGAGTGCTTTTGTTGCTGCCTGCTCGGTTAAGCATGCGCGAGGAATCATGTATCTGCTTTATCTATTTTTTCTGATTAATAAAACTTCAGCTGTGAATGTAAGCGCTGTCCTGTCTATTTCTTCTTGTCCATGTTTTTTGTGCACTTCAACCAAATTTTCGAACATGAGTCTTCCTGTATGTTGTCACTCGGCCGCATGCGGTGACGACTACAGGTGCTGTAACAACTCATGGCTATGGGTATGGTCGAATAGCGGGGTACAGTTGTTTTGATGTTCATGTTTTCATGGTAACTCTTATTTTCATCGCCGCAAGGACGCGCTGAACGTGTTTGGGAACCTTTGAGCTGTCATTCGAGTACCTGAAGGTGCATCAGAGGTTTCACGCAGGTAGCACGGAGCGGTTTTGTAAAAGATTCCATTCTGAAAACGAACCATTTATTTTAGAACAAGCGGAAATAAGGGCAGTATCACTGGCTTGTCCCCATTACAATTAGCCATGATATCTTGAAATATATCACGTTTATGAGTCAATTTAGCAGCACTAAATTGGTTACAAGTTACGGTCTCAGGCAACGTTTTTTGTTTGTTTAATGTGCAGCTTATAAACACAGTGCGCGCGGAGAAGAATGTAATACTTGACTACGTGAGAAGCTGGCCTGAACGACAAGGAATCTGATATAACGTGGTAGCAGACGATAAGAGATCTGATATAGCGTGGTAGCAAAGTAAAATAACGCTAGGCATCACACAATGCGAACTGCGTAACGAGCGATATGATTTAAAGCTTCGCTTTCATTACAAAGGGCTATGCCATAATTGATCGTAATCTGTCGCAGCCTCAACAAAGTGCACATGATTCCTCACAGGCGTGTGGTGGGTACTTCAACATTTCGCAAACTTATTATTTATGGCATAGTGGGTATTTGCAACTGTACTTGCTCTAGTCGCCCCAAGAAAGTTTACAACGGGATCTAGAAAGACCGCTCTTCCAGGTTTCGCTGTGACTGCGCTGCTGGTTCCGTGCAGGCCTGAGGTTTTGCGTTAATTAGTTTAGCAAATGCCCTGATAACTGCTATTTCAAGCAATACCTCTGAGGCGTTGCAGAAAGCTGATGGGAGGGAATCACTTTGCGACCAAAGTGATTCTCTCCCATCAGCTTTCTGGACATCGCGTCCAAAAAATATCCTCTGAGTTTCAACGAAGTAACGAGGCATCAAACTACGGGCGTCCACATGGTATTTTACAAATTTTCTGCAAAAGAATGCTGCTAAAGAAATCGTATTGCGTATTTTTTCTATAGAATTTGATGAAGCAGGAGTGCCTGGTTTTGTTTTAAATAAAATTCACTCTTCGGATAGATGAATTCAGCGGATAAAAAAAAACTGCGACAAGCAGAACAAACTGCGAGTGAGTTGGATGCGCTCAAAAAACGTGAAGCGTCTTGAAGTCGGGGCTGGAGTAAAACGGGCCGCAGCTCTTGCTATAGTGTGTACTTCCGCCAACGAAATCCCCCGACTTGCTTAATCCCAGGGCTATACAAGACAAATACATGAGGCAAGGCGCTACAAAAACCAGGGTGCCGTGTTTCGAAAGTTGGTATAAGCCGACCGTGCACTTGCAATTCACATAAGGTTCAGCTTTACAATGGACGACTAAGACTCGCTTTCACACTTTCTTCTGAAGTGAGTATAAAAGCGAAAGAATTCCCTTCAGAGAAGGGTATTGCCGCAAGGGAGATCATCGGATTTCGCGCAACGTCGGCCATCCTATAATGCAGTAGAATATTTTCGACTTACGCCTTTCAATCACAAACTGCGACTGCTTCCGGCGAAAGCTAAAGAAACGTGCTTGACAGTGGACTTCAAGTGTGTTGCTTCCGAGTATTACAAAGCTCAGAAATGTTTTTCAAGTCCAATAACAGCGCCCTGGCATAGGCGTGCGCACGAGGGGGGGGGCAGAGGGGGCGGCCGCCCCCTCTAGTCACCTAGGAGGGGTGCGCAAATTCAGTCCCATACATGGACATAATAGGGAGGGGGGCGCTGCGACTCGGGGGGGGGGGCGCAAAGTCAGCCCCATGCATTGACATAATAGACAGGGGGGGGGGGCGCTGCGACGAACGGTCGCCCCCCCCCCCCCCTGAAGGGGAATCCTACGCACGCCTGTGCACGCTGGTCCAATGCGCAACATGCGTTGCTTGCCCTCTTCTCTTCACGTACGTGGCAATATACACTGTGGTAACTGGCCATCGCTTGATCATTCCATCGCACGCAGTGTGTAAAACATTTATTCAAAATGTGCGGCGATAATGGGCTAGGTGGGCCCACCGCGGCCTAAGGATTATATTTAAAATACATAATGTTTGCTATAAATGTACTTTCTGAGCGCTTCATCTTCTTGCTCTTTATTTATTTATTAATTTATCTTGGTGGTGCGCATTGATCGTTGAGCCAGAGACGCGTTTATTAGAAAATTAGCCCAGGTGAATCGATCAGTGGTCCAAGCCGAACAAGCCCGAGTGCCAAGAACAACTGTTCTTGTCTTTTTCTTTCGCTGGCACTCCTGCCTGCCCCCCTATCCATGCTCCAAATCACTGCCCCGCGGAAAAGGTACCATCCTGGCGACCTAAGCAACAGGCACGACTGTTGGGTCATAGTGCGGCTTTAGTCGATCGACGTGAACAATCTCGCGGCAGCTACGGCGGTGGTCCGTAGATCATTGAAGGCTCAATAATATCGTTGACCGAGGATGCTTGAGGTAGGACGCGGTAGGGGACTCCGTACTTAGGCAGTAACCTTGGGGAATGGTCAGGAGCAGAAGAGGAAACGCGAAGCCACGCCAACCTTCAAGGTGAATGTGGCTGATCAGGCTCGTTTTCGTCATGACGGTCCTTCTGGCACGATTGGTATGTGCGGTTAAGAAACATGCGAGTTGCCTGCATTCCCTGGCATAGGAGGCGATTTCAGATAGTGTCGCGGATTCTGAAGCCTCCGGGTGATACAGAAGGATCGTTTGCAAAAATGAGGATGGTTCGCGGCCCTTATAGAAGAAATATGGCAGAGAAACCGGTCGTAGACTGAGTAGCGCTCTAGCGAGCGTATGTAACAAAAGGTAGTATGTGGTCCTAGTTGGTGTGGTCAACGCGCACCCAGTGTGCGGTTAAAATGCTCTGTCATGTCATTGGTTTGTGGATGGTGAGCGCTGCTTGTCCGATGCGCAACGTTGCATTCATGAAGGAGGGCTTCTACGGCTTCACAGAGGAACGTACGTTCGCTGTCGTTAAGTAGCTCGCGAGGCGCGGAGGGGCGAAGAGTAAGTTTGGGAAAAATAAATTTGCCGACTTCACGTGATGGGGCCTCTGGCAGCACGGCAGTTTCAGTATAGCTTGTCAGGTGATCAATGGCGACAATTACCCAGCGATTCCTAAGAGGTGTGTAATAAAGGGGGGCCATGCAAGTCTATTCCGATGAGATCAAAATGCTGGGAGGGACAAGGCAACGGCTGTAGTGGCCTATTGGCTATGTGCGGTGGGCTCTTCCGTCGTTGACACGTGGAGCACGAACGTACACCGAACAGCAAAAGTTTACGCGACGGTGACTCCACAATAAATGCAGATTAGTTCTCTATTAGTGAGCAACGCTTCTATCCTACCTGGTGATTATATAGGTTGCAATAACAACTGCAAGCTGGAACATTGGCTTAGAGGTTGTATTCCCAGGCAAAAACAGAATATAGCTTTCTCGAACATCTTGCGTCCCGCAAACGTTTGTGGTTAGGTGTACCTACTGTCGGACAAAGTGGTACATTCCACACAAGTAGTACGGCAGCCAAAGGCGTGCATACGTTTCATTTACAGCGGCGTGATCGAATTGGGAATTCTTGGGAAACGAGGTGCCGGTATCGGAACGTAGGTTGCGAGCGATCACCAGCAACTATTTCCGGCCGTCATATAGGTAGTTGCGGCGGTGCAGGAGTCTATCATGGATGGTGAAGTGTCGAGCTGTGCGTCGCAGTCAAAAAGTGGTGGTGCGTGGTGATGCGTGAGACAGAAAGTCCATTATAGAGACTGTCCAAGGATCCTGGCGCTGCTCAGGTGGCATTTCAACAAATGCAAGTGACGTAGAATCGCAGTTGGAAACAGACGCAGTGTCAAAACTATGGGGAAGTGTAGAGCGGGAAAGGGCGTCGCAATCTGACTGTTTGCGGCTTGGCCTGTAGGCGACAAGGATATCGTAGTCTTGGAGACGCAATTCCCAACGTGCTAGGCGACCAGATGGGTCTTTTATTGAAGATAACATAGCAGAGGGCATGGTGATCCGTCACGACATCAAATGGGTGGCCATATGCGCAATCTCGAAATTTTATGATCGCCTAAACGATAGCTAAACATTCCTTTTTGTAAATAAAGTTTTATCCATCCATCCAACCTTTTTTGTGATTGAGTAATTATCAACTTTCGTGAGAGTGCGACTGGCGTAAGAAACAACGGCCTTGTCGGAGCCAGACTTGAGTTGAGCAAGAATATCACCAAGGCCGACTTCACTTGCATCTGTGTGGATTTTCATAGGGGCATATCTGGGTCAAAGGGGCGCAAAATCGGTGGGAATGTCAAAGGATTACATAACTTCATGAATGCGTCATCGCAAGCGGAAGACCACGCCCAAATGCCTTGGCCGCCAGTGAGTAGGCGTATTAAAGGGGCCCCTATTGATGCGAAATTACGGACGAATCGACGAAGATATAAACACAGGTCTATTAAGGTACGGAGTTCTTTCAGTGTAGATGCCTTGGGAAACTCGGTGACGGCAATGGTCTTTGCCAGATCGGGTAGAACGCCGTCTTTGCTGAAAACATGCCCTAAGATGGTGAGCTTCCGCATGGTAAAATGACACTTCTTCAAATTCACTTGTAGCCCAGAGCATGTGTGAGGCATCCCAGGACACTTGCGAGCGCAGATGAGTATCGAAGTCCTTTGAAAAAACTACTACATGGTCCAGATATCAAAGGTACGTCTGTCCTTGGACATCTCGAACGGTCTTGCCCATAAGACGCTCGAAAGTGCCAGGGGCATTGCAAAGGCCGAACAGCATCAAGATGACCTGTCACAAGCTGTCGGGAGTTGCGAACGCAGTTTTGGGGCGGTCAGCTTCATTCATAGGTACCTGCCAGTACCCTGATCGAAGGTTCACCGAAGAAAAGAACTTCGCTCCTTGTAAACCGTCGAGCGCGTCGTCGATTCTGGGGAGCGGATCAGATGCTACCGTCCTTCTTTTTAACGTGTACCACCGGGGAGGCCCTACAACTGTGGGACGGCAGTTTGACGCCACGAGTAGGCATATGAGTCACCTGGTCGTCAATAACTCGGCGTCCAGCGTGAGACCCAATATGGACGCTGGCGCAAGGGTTCGGGGGTGCCGGTGTCAATATGATGTACGATTGTAGATGTTCGGCCCAAACTGGTTTGCTTGTAGTCGAAAGGCGTCCGAAAGCGATCGAGACAGTTCAAGATTTGGTTCGGTTAAGGAAGTTCCGAATCTAGTGGTGGAAGGAAGGTACCTAGAGAAGATGTGTTAGACGTGGTAACGGGATTAAGGCTCGCAACCTGGAGGCTTGTCATGCGATCGGGCAGTTGAATGGTGGAAGCAAAATAAATGTCCACAAGTCGGCCTTGGTATTCTCCGCGGAATGTTGTGGGTAGGACTGAAAGCAGATTCTTAACATAAATGAATGTGAAAGAGTTTGAAATCGTGAGAAGAGCAAAAGGGAAAAGGAAGTTCTTGCGAGATGCAAAGCCTTCTGATGGTGCGAACATAGTCGCAGGAGATCGGTACAAGGAGCATAGTCGCAGGAGATCGGCACAAACACAGAAGACAGAGAAGGGATTTTCATGTCCGCGGCGACAGCGACAAGAGAAAAAGAAGTTTTGGTAGAATAGATATTGGTGAGCGCTGATAATTCTAGTTGGGCACGGGCGCAATCAACAACGGCGTGATGCATGTAAAGGAAGTCCCAGGCCAATCTAACGACGTGTAAGCTCTGTGAAAAGACGACGAATTGGACTACATAGAGAACGTCCTCAATGAGAAGCCGAGGCGTGCACGTCATAGAAGTGCCTACGTGACGCACGGTTGCTGTAGGTAGGGAAACGCCAAAAAGCGGAATCGTGATTTTTTTTAACTTGCGGCACATTGCTTTACTCAATACAGACAAAGCAGCTCCAGTATCGACTAACGCTGCATGGCAACACCTACAATGAACAGTTATTTTATTAGCAGGTAGAGAATGAGGCTTTGTAGAGTTCGACAGCGGCGCAGTTCTTGCCTCCGGAACTGCGATGGTCAGTTTTCCGTTTTGATGCGTCTAAGACGACGAACTATCGGTGAAAGCGAGTGTCGGTGTGGGTAGGGTGAACGATGTGGGTTGAAATCGCGGGGTTTCAACGAAGAGGTGTATGAAGTAGCTGGGGAGGCATCGACTGTGGTGGCCCTGTGCGGACGTAGCTGTAAGTTTCATCAACGGTACCTGGACAAGGTACACGCCAGCGGCTGGACCGCTCGACATGGCTGGGTAGATAACAGTAGTAACAGATTGGCCCGTTATCCGCTGTGTTCCAAAGATAATTCGGAGGCGTTGCGGGACGGCAAAAATGGGAACGTGTGGCGTGCCGGCGTACGCGTTGCGTTGAAGGCGTTTGTTGGGTAAGCGGAGTCTGTGACGTGAAGCAGCGCATGCGACTGCCTCGATACGTGCAACTGAGAAACTGAAACAGAAAATTTAGATTCGAATACAAAGGGAAGTCACGAAGGGGAACTCACTCTTCAGTCTTGATCATTCCATTTTCAACACCTATCAAAACAATGTGAGCACTCATCACACCGCAACACAAGCACTACAACTGCGGACGATTTTCACGCTCCTTTCTTCGCTTGCATGGATTCAATTGCCGATTCGCGTTCACTAGAAGTACCGCACATGAAAGTACAATCGATTCACCGGTGCTCCAGACGATGATGCAGCAAAGACAGGCGACAACACAACCGCAAGGAAGCTCCGTCGGCAGGCCCGCAGCCAGAGGCTAGAGCCCCCCCCCCCCCCCTCCCGAAATTCTGATGGAGGAGGGGTTTTAGCAAGAATAAATAATGAAAATATGGGTTTTTCAAGGCCATCAACAAGTGCGCCCCCCCCTCCCCCCCCCGCCCCCCGAAAAAAATTCCTGGCTACGGGCCTGTCTGTCGGATTTCCAGTGCTCCCAGCACTGAGGAGAAAACGCAACTATTGCGCCGTTAGAGCCCGAACGCAGCCATAAGCTGCGCGAGCCAGCGTAGTTCATGAATAAAAACTGAAAAACCCTTGCCCCAGTTTTCACATCGCGCCACGTGGGACCAATACTGGTGAGCGGTTGAAAGATATTGCGCTTCATCACATTCTTCTTCATAAGTCTCGATTGTGCGCAGCGCACGCGCAAGCAACCGAAGCGTAGTGATACACGTGTTCAGGAACCACCGCGGCCGGCGTTCCGGCGGCTCGCTCCCCAACTGGCAAATTCTCCGGTAGTTATGCGATTAGTGGCACGCGCCATCAGATTTGGGGATCTAAACGCTGTGAATATGCTGAACTGACGCTTTCACTCTCTTTGTCTCTGCATGTTTGTGCTGCACCAACTCTTTTAAACTGCGGCCTGCTTACTAAAGTTTGTTATAACTTGGTAAATTAGTTGATGAAAAGGTGATGAAACCTCTCACTACCGGTAACAATGTGCTGTGTACATGAAACCTCATAACCTTTGTGCAGCGTTGGTTTAATGTTGAGTCGCAACATTCCAGCAACATCGCTACCGACAACATTGCCTGAAGGTGTCCAATGTTGCTCAACATAGGACATTATCAGCGTTGTTACAACATTACAGCAACAGTATGCGCTACTAGGGTATTTGAAGCACGTGTGCAGACTCGAAAACGTAGTGACGGTTTCCCGTGCGTTTTTAGAATGCAAGATAGTGTTTTTTCAAAGATAATTTGCAGGCTTGGAAAAGCTCTAAAAACTGCAAAAAAAAAAAATAGCTCTTCAGATTTCTTTTCTTTTCTTGACATGTGACGTAGCGTCACGTCACAAAGACACCTCATATAAAAAATAAACATTGCTCTGGAGCCTTGAAGATTCCATTCTACTCTACAGGCTGAGCGTCTGCAAAAATGGCCAGGACATAATATGGTTTAATTAAGACAATGGGCTGTGCAACGTTTTTGGCCCGAATATGAACGCTAAAATGATTTGCATTCTTCATGTTGAATAACGATCATCAAATATTCTTTCTTGTCATGCATCTATCCGGCAAAGAAATGTTTCACCTTCAGTAAAAAAGACAGCAATAAAACTTTAAGCGTAGTAGCAGCACAGTGCGAAAGTTTGAAATTAGAAACTTGGTAGAACAGGCCCCATGCAAAATCTGCTCCCATCTAGCGGCCACCGTGTGCATTTCCGCCATGTTGAAGGCTAAGCGCGCTAGTCATGTGCACACACGGAGCGTGCGTATCAACGTGTGGCGACTGGTAGAAATGGCAATGCCGACGTATTTTCTTGTGCCTTGTTGCTCGAATTGAGGAAATAGGGATGCTCAAAAAATGTTTGCAGGAAACTAGCCTCTATGTTATTAGATTTCCTCGCGGCGGACGAGATGGACACATCGTTCCGTTGCTCACGCAGCTGCTGGCAACTATAACTCCACCTTTAATTTCACCGCTGTTAATTGATGCGGTATGTGACAGTATCATCAGAGAACACTCATCAGAGAACACTTGTTTCGTGTTATGCTGGAATGAGAGTTTTCGAGCCGTGTGCTTGCGGGGACAGACAAACTGGCTTCGTGTACGAGCTTCAAATCTGCATCACGGCTACTAAGGCATGCCTGCACTGCTGTTGTAAGTTTGCAATAATTTTTAATTCCGATAACAGTGGCATGGGAAAATTGACAACCACCCGTTTGTAGCACGAAGCCACAAGGAAATCCGTACGGATTTCTCAGAATGAAAAGCTTCTTAGTTGCCGAAAAATTCGTCCTGGTCCGGGGTCCGGGGTCCGAGGAACCCCGGACCAGGACGAATTTTTCGGCAACTAAGAAGCTTTTCATTCTGAGAAATCCGTACGGATTTCCTTGTGGCTTCGTGCTACAAACGGGTGGTTGTCAATTTTCCCTTTCATAACCCTTCCGCCACCTTGCGGGTTTCCGCAGAACTCATTTGCAACAGTGGCATGTTAGACTGGTAGCTCATGCCGTCATCGATTGTGCTGGAGCGTGTTTGTGGTTTGTTTTCGATTGTGGAATGTTTAACCAGGTAACGTTTGTTGGGACGCTTCGAGCGCGTATTGCTTCTCTGTGCGTATTTTTCAAGCATTTCATGTTCTCTCATTGGCAAATAGAGGGTTGGCCCGGGTTTCATGACCAACCCCCCGCCCCTCTTGAATTTTTTATAATAATACCCAAAGAAAAGGACATGCCAGGTTCTCCCAAAAGCCGAAGGGGGGATCCCCTTCGGAAAACTGCTGTATCCTATGTTATGAAAGGTTAACACATGCTTCAAGCGTGTGGCACCTTTTGCATGAAAGTGAGAAAAATGCTGTTCCGGGCAATGGGTTACATTCGACCGGGTCGCGACGCGCCTAGTCGCGTCGCGCACTGTCCACTGCCCAACCATGCTTCCCTAGGCGCAGGATATTCGGATAGGTAACAACGCTTTAGTAGCTACACTGAAAACAGAGAGACAAAACTAATCGCCTAGCGCATAGCTTTATTCTC
>JALIZH010022288.1:0-182500 GCA_030522465.1 Rhipicephalus appendiculatus
GGCGCTGAATGAACGGGGACACAAGAAGAAGACACACAACACAGGCGCTAGCTTCCAGCATAATGTTTCATTGCCACACTCGACTACTTATATCTCTCAAGAAAACCACATGACCGAAGAAATTAGTTTTGTGCGCATTATATGTCATGTGGTTTTCTTGAGAGATATAAGTAGTCGAGTGTGGCAATAAAACATTATGTTGGAAGTTAGCGCCTGTGTTGTGTGTCTTCTTCTTGTGTGCCCGTTCATTCAGCGCTATTTTTCTCGTCTTCAGTACGTACCAACAAGCCCAAATTTCAACAGTGCTGAACTTTATCTCGCTTTTAAATTTCCCGCCGTAATAATCTCCGCTGAGGGCGTCACAGATCTTTTTTTTTTTTTTCTCCCGTATTTTGAATACATAGGCTCACCGAAACTTCCTGAAACTTGGTATGTAAAGTCTCAGGATCCTTCGGAAGACAACGTACTTCGCTTTTACCAATTAGGAAATACGTAGGCCTCAACAGACCCCGTCAAAATCCATGATGTCACGGCCACGGCGACCGCTGCGGGAAGAACTTCAAAAAAGGTGGCATCGCCACTCGAATTTTCTTTTCGCGCGTTTTCTCGCTTACCAAGCGCCTTCTCGCGGCAAGAGCTGCGTATTTGATATCGCGAAAGAGTAATTTTCTAATACGAGAAAAAAAGCTTTCCTCTTTAGTATCCCATTAAATTGACACCGTGAAGTGAAACACCAAATCGGTTAAGAGTGATGTTATTCTTTCATATCTATTCCCGTAAATGTCGCCGTTGTAGGCTTACTAATAGAAAAGAAAATTAATGCAAAAGTTAAATAAAATTAGATTTTTAACCTCCTTTTGTTCGGAAACCGCGATAGGAATACGAAGCAGAATTTTCGGGTTGTTGCTCTAAATATGAATAGTGGTGCCGAGAAACCTAAAACAAGTATTGTGGTGCCTAGGAATGCATCGAATATATTTTTATTACCGCTACCTTCAAAAACCACTTTCGGCTTCGATATCGAGGGGGCGGTTTTCGAGTGACGTGTCAAAGCAGTGTGACGTCACGGGGAGACAGCAACTCGCGATTTACTAGCGTCAAATCTGTCATCTGCTCGTGGTGCACGTAAACAACGATGATTGAAATTGTCCGTCCAGTGACCCTGACAGTGATTTCTGCGATTTAGGCTGCATGCACGAAGCAGAGCTCGAAAACCCAGGAACTGCGTTGACCCGTCGGGATAATGTCCATTGCAGTGGGGCTGGCTTGCAGATGCTCAGCGACGAAAACTTTAAAATCTAAGTGAAATATTTTATACACGTTGCCCAACTCCGATGTGTGGAGAGCGTACACCGCATACCAAGAAAACGAAAAATGTCTCTTTTGTGATGTCTTCAAATCATGTCAGTATACTCCCTTAAAGCGCACTTAAAGGGACACTAATGCGAAACAATGAACCGGTTCTGATTGATAAATTGCGCTTTGAGTGCTCTAATGTTGTTAATTTCACCCGCATAGGTTTATCAATAATGAGGAATATCAAACTGAAAGCGTTATTTTTGAATTTCGCGCCGAATTCTCCGCGCGTGACGCCACGGACTTCAAAGAGTATTCGTCGTACTTCGGCGACGTTGGCTCAACGATATTTACTGAAACTGGGCATGCTAAGTCTATGGCCCCCCTCAACAGGCAACGTACTCCATTTTTACTGATTACAAACTACGTAGGACTAGCAGGCGCCGTCAAAAACTATGACGTCACGGCGTTTGGAGCGGGAATTTCGAGTTGGCGTCGCCACCGGCATTTTCTTTTTGCGCGTTTTCTCGCTTACCAAGCGCCTTCTCGCAACATGCGTGGCGTTTTTGGTATCGCGAAAGAGTAATTTTGTAACATGAGACAAATTTTTTTTTCTTTTCTATTTAGTCTCCTTTTAAAGGGGTGGTGCCATCAAATTTCGAGGCTATAACAAGCCTGTTGTGGGTTTCTTCTGTATGCAAGGACACTCCACACGAAGGGTCGGACACAGCAAACGTTTAGAATATATTTTAATTCACTTCCACAGTGGACCTAACTGCTCATTCTCCCGATCGATGCCCACCGCTAGCGCATCAAAACTGACGTAGATCTATAGGAAGGACAACGAAACTTGTAGTGACGTCACACCATATCTGTAGTGACGTGAGTGACCTCCGGACCTCCGAAACGTACGTACCGGCAAAGCATCGGTTGCTACATCACTCGCCGAGTTTCGATCGCTTCCTGGCTAAGTGCTGCGCATCTTCGCCCGAGCCTTGTGTGGTCACGTGACCAGATCTCCTACACTTCTACGTCACTGCCCAACTTGGCGCCCAGAAACCGAAACCGAAAGTTTAAATAAGGCGATATTAAATTATCTAGCGAGAATACGTGAATCTTGGTGCGTGTATCACGCTTCCTAGAGCTATAAGAAACATTTGCAGCGAAGAACGCGCAAACCACAAATTTGGTGGCACCACCCCTTTAAATCTAATCATACCGGAGTGACTTGCTTGCGGTCCCTCTGTAAATCTCCTCCCATCTAGCCTATTCGAAAAATAAATTATAGCTAAAGGTCACGCTCACTCCTATGATTGCAACAGCGGTAAGTAAACGAAAAGTGAATGGTTTATCAAAGCGCCAAATTCCGCGAAATCTGAGAAACAAAATGCTGCCATAGCACCTTCGGAACGCGGCTGCCGGCGCTGGGAAACGAACCCGCTACCTAGACCGAGACAGACGAAACGAGCCGACGAACGACGTGTTGGGAAAGGCACGGCTGCGCGGGCAGTCGTTAGCCGCTTTTGGAAACTCAACCGAAACTTGCGGGGTGGCGGCTGCTGAAACGACCACAAACAAAACAGTAATGGAATTTTTCTTCTTTTTAATGTCACGCACGGAAAACTAAACGGGAGTTATTTAAAAAGCGATTGGCCAGCAATCGGGGTGGAACGGCGTTGTGGATAATTGCGACTCGCACCGCAGAAGTGGTCCGTTTAAACTAAAAGAACGAACACCTTAAGCATGGGTAATTTAAATCAAAATTTGGTTCTCAATGTGTATGTATGTATGTATGTATGTATGTATGTATGTATGTATGTATGTATGTATGTATGTTTTTTTTTTTCGTTCTTCGGGATGGAATATAAACGGGATAGCCAAACATAGCCACTGCACGGCGCGATCGAGAGACGTTTCCGAAATGCGGCCCGCGCGGTTAATTTAACGTCCAAACGACGACGAAATTGCGTTCGCCGCCATTTAGATCGCCGCTGTCGCGAGCAATCCTCGCGAAATACAGATTTCTCTAGATGGTTTCCCGTTACACACATCGACGGAAGTATTACGCGTCCTTCCGAAAGCAACGCGGAACTACCAAGACTTTTCTTTTTCGTTGCGACAGTTCTTTCCCCAATTTATCTAGACGGCGCATGCGGTAGTTGCGCTCGCTACTGCGTGAGTTCACGCCCTCAGTTCGTTCAGATGACGCGTAAAGTGATTCGCCAAAGCAGCGCACCTCAAGTCGCCCTCACTGAACACCATTGCATAGGTGCTCTAGCAGGGGCGCAGCCAGAAATTTTTTTTCAGAGGGGGGGGGGGGGGGGGCATCTCCTTGATTTCGGGGGAGGGGGGGCACCTCCTTTAAATGGTCATTTTGCGCTTTGTATGCCATGGCGGAAAAAATTTCGGGGGGGGGGGGGGGGGTCACGGTCCCGGTGTGCCACCCCCTGGCTACGCCACTGTGCTCTAGAGAACACCGCCCAGAATGGTGCTACCGCCAGCACCGCAATCAAGGTGAACCCCGCTCTTTCAACACCATCTTGGTGACCCAGAACACCACTTAGACCGGTGAAAACACCGTTAAACCGAAAGGGTGTCGTCCGACACCACCTGTAGGGTGTCGGATGTGGCCATTTTCTTGTTCACTATTCTCGGAATTAGTGACGCAGCTTAGTGCATAAAAGATTTCGGCGTCGATAGATCTGCACATACGGTGCCTCAAACGAAAAGTTTACAACTAAACCGATACGGGTATCCCACGAGTCACTGTCAATCGGCCAATCGTACTCGTGCCAGAGTGGTATACAATTACTCCATCCTTGGCAGCCTGCGCAAATGGAGTCAATCGCGGCCGACAAAATCGATCACGGTCGAGCTCGATCGGGATCGAAAATGAACTGCGTGACACCCGCACGATATCTGCGGCAAAGAGGACGTCGATAGAACGGCGGGGCAGCCGCAAAAACCGCTGTTTATCAGCCGCACATGTTTACCGCAGAGAAGCCGCTTTTTGCGTAGGAACCACTGTGTTGACACTGGTACGAGTGGCTGAGCCAAACAAACGCCTGCAGTCAGATGGAAGAAGGTTTTGTTTTTCTTGACTAATGCCTCGTTCGGTCTTGCTGGTGTGACACTAGCACCCGCGTTGTGTTCTTCCTTTTGTCCTTTCAAGCGCTTTGTAACAGCCCTGAGAGCTGCAAAATTGAATTTTTGGAGCAGATGGATAGCGTTTTGGAGCACCTTAGTAAAGCACCACCTCATCGAAGCACATGTGCAACAACACGTATGTGCACATATGTGTGTTTACATGTTCAACAAGACGTCTGTGTACATGAGCAACAAGACAACAAAAAAACCTTATGCATTCGCCTAAGATGGCTTGAAGGCGAAAGCCAACTACTTTTTCTTCTCGGTCGATGGGTTGATCCTGCCCCCCCCCCCCTCCCCCCCCGACAGCCTTTCAACGTGGTTTTCGCACTGCCTCCAAGATCGGAGGCGTTGAGAGATTTCCTGGTCTTGCGTAGCCTCCGTGATCAGCCCGCCTCTGAACCAAGCGGCAATGTCACGTGATGACTTTTTGCATCCCTCGTGCTGATGGCGCAGACGGCTTTCGCCTTCAAGACTTGTTCTGTATTCAACACTTGCAGAACTGTAATAATATCTGGGGTTTAACGCACCAAGAGAACCACGATATGATTATGAGGGACGCCGTAGGGGAGGGCTCCGGATATTTCGACCATCTCGTGTTCTTTAACGTGCACTGACATCGCACAGTACACGGGCCTCTACCATTTCGCCTCCATCGAAATTCGACCGCCGAGGTCGGGATCGAACCCGCGACCTTCGGGTCAGCAGCCGAGCACCGTAACCGCTACACCGCCGCGGCGGACAACAGTGCACAGCTGTATTAGCAACCAATGCAAAACATACCTGGGCTGAAGTATCATAACATCTTGTATTTCTCGATAACGATAGTTATTTGGCAATACCTAGTCTAAATTTAAGCGCTAATCTTCCACACTAATACTGAGGAAAACAAACAAGGCAAGAACCTAATTAGGGCCGTACCCAGGAATTTTTTTCGGGGGTTGTTCATGTGTAGAACGGCTAATTTTGGCCACTGATGATCGATGTGAAGGCATGTGAATACTTTAGTGTCACCCGAAAAGTTAAAGCATGAAAAACCCCCCTCAACCCCCCCCCCCCCCCTCCCTTAGTTACGGCCCTGAACCTAATTACTGTTGCATTTCAAACAGCGAGCAAAGGCACTGATGCTGCGTGCTTCAAAAAAGCTACGGTGCTCTGAAGCATATATGGCTCTTGATAACCACCCCTTCACTGTTGTGCTGCTTGCTTTGTATTCTTCTAGGAGATTGCACGGCACATACTAGCTGCGCTACCATGCGACGAGCAACACATAGTAACATTGCACAGTGTGCAGAAACCGCTAGTCTCTCAGTGCTGGCCTATATACACCAGAGAGAGATCATGTCTCAGTTGACGTCCATCTTGTTCGGCGCATAAAGCAGCACAACCTAAACACGCACTGGGTGATGTGGCTGACTGTACTAAAATGGATCTGATTGGATTGGTCGCACCGCTCTGCCACTGCCGGTGGCGGCCGCTAAAACGGGATGAGTTGGCCACGGTGACAACGCGATTCAGTTGCCACTGAAGACGTAAAACTGCGCGTACTTTAGCGATAACCCTCAAAAGTGTCGTTTGAAGCAGCTAGGCGCGTGGTTGAGAGCAGAATGCAGCAGCGCTTCCGTCCCTGTGTTACTTGGTTTGCAGTGCGTAGCACTTTGGGAGACGCGCTTGCCGTCCATTTACTGTCTCACGTCGCATGGTCAAGCAGTGGTCAACACAGGCCTAAAACAAGACTAACAATGTTCAAAACCAGCGCAACGTAACGTAGCAAGGTCTAAAATAACATAAACTACAGAAATAACCAAGAATTAATCCAAATAATTTACCCAAAAATCGCGAAAAACGCTTCTGAAACATCATGGCCTCCGAGACCACCGGCTAATCTCGGAGGCCATGTGAAACATGCGGCTGATACCCGCGCCTCGCAAGAGAGGGCGCCACCGCCTCGGCAAGCGCGCGGTTGCCGCGGGAATCGCTGGGTTTCCCGTGCTATGCATTTCTTCAGGTTTCATGATGGTGAAGCTGCATTAAACGCACGACCTGGAACTACAGTAAGACCTACACAAGAACGACATTAGCATAGGCGTGCGCACGAGGGGGGGGCAGAGAGGGGCGCCCCCCCCCCCCTAGTCACCTAAGAAGGGGGTGCAAAGACTGCCTCATACATTGACTTAATAGGGAGGGGGGGGCGCAAAGTCTGCTAAATACATTGAATTAATAGGGAGGAGGGGGGGGGGGCGCTGCGACGAACATTCCCCCCCCCCCCCCCTGAAGGAGAACCCTGCGCACGCCTACGGACATTAGCACACGGGGTGTCGAACTACACCAAGACCTGTAGCGTAGCCAGAAAGGTTTCTGTTTCGCGGGCCAGGTCTCACGGGGCGGACCAACAACGAAGAAAAGCAAATCGCAGCTTTGCCACCGAGCAAACAAGCGCTACGTTCAAAGAAGAAAAGAAAACGGACGGTTGTGGGCTGGCTTTCTTTCTCAAGGACCTAAAATCAGAAGAGACGACGGGGGCGCGCAACGCGACACTTCTCAAGAATTAAAAGCGGGCCGTGCATCTCTTGAAGGCTGCGCCGTGTCGTCGTGAGATAGCCTCTCACGTCGGTCAAAGATTTCGACGAACACGACACTTCCGAAAATAAAGAAAAGACAACGACATGACCGTGTTTTTTTTTTCTTTCTGAACGTCTGCACCGAGGTCGGCCGGTCCTGCGATCTGCAAAAACAAGTTCCTTGCTCTCTCGCGCCGGTTTTCAGCGTTCTTTTTTGCAAGAATGCCGAAGGACTGGTTTCCTGTAAGCTGCATAAACGTAGAAGAGAAGCTTTGGCAAGGTTGTGTACAACATGATTTCCGGATATGACAGAAGACAGAGCGCTAAGTTACAATCAATAATAATTGTTCAGGTTTTACGTGCTGGAAAATCACGATGCGATCATGAGGCACGCCGTGGTGGGAGCTCTAGGTAAACCCTTACCATCCTGGGATTCTTTAACGTGCACTTAAATCTAAGTACAGTCGCGGCCACTGTTAGATGCAACACTCGAATGAGCACCTTTCTTATTGCTGGCCCCCTAACTGCAAGTGGATGGGGAAACATTGAACGTGCGCTTTACTAGTTTGTCGGAAAGAGTCTGAGCTGTCAACCACCAGTAGCCTTATGCAAATCTAAGCCCTTGTTTTTATGCAAGAAAATGAAATCTAGACATGCTCTGCGTGCAAGTGTCGCATCTAACAGTGGCCGCGACTGTACATCTAAGTAAATCTAACTACGTGCACCTAAATCTAAGTACAGTTCTTTGCATTAAAGGGACACCAAAGTGAAACATTGAATCGGTCTAGATTGATAAATTGTACTCTGAGAAGTCTACTGTCGTTAATTTTATTTTTATAGGTTTATTAACAGTGGAGAAAATCAACTTAAAGTTTCATTTTTAAACTTCGCGCTGAAATCCCCGCGCTTCACGACACGGATTTCGGAGAGTATTTTTCGTGCTTTTGACGACACTTGCTCGACGAAATCTCCTGAAACTTGGTACGTTAAGTCTACGGCCCCTTCAGACGACAATGTACTTGATTTTTACCGATTAGGAACTACGTGTGACCTAGTAGACGCCGTCAAAATCTGTGACGTCACGGAGTTTGGTGCTTTAATTTCAAGGTGGCGTCGCCACCCGCATTTTCTTCTCGTACGTTTTCTCGCTTACCAAGCGTCTTTCTCGCAGTAAGAGTGGTGTTTTCAGTATTGTGAAATTGTAATGTACTAACACGCGAAAAATCGTTTTTTACTATGGTGTCCCTTAGCAGCTTACATTTGAAGATTATAATAATAATATCTGGGGTTTAAGGTCCCAAAACCACGACATGATTATGAGGGAGGTCGTAGTGGAGGGCTCCGGAAATTTCGACCATCTGGTGTTCTTCAACGTGCACTGACGTCACACAGTGCACGGGCCTCTACCATTTCGCCTCCACCGAAATGCGACCGGGATCGAACCCGCGACCTTCGGGTCAGCAGCCGAGCACCTCAGCCACTGATCCACCGCGGCGGACTACATTTGAAGATTATCCATCGCAACAAGGCACTATATGTTTGCGACGTCAACGATTAAAATGCGAAAAAAGGGGTCCTGTAAGTTGGGAGGAAGAAAAAACGGAGCAGTACAACGCATTCGCATAACACACACGAAATCGGTAAACACCAAAATCAATCGATCTCCTTTCTTAGCAGGGCGACTGAAGGCTTACCTGACGCGCGCTCTACACATTTCCTCAAGCCTCAAGAATTTCACGTGTAAATAACGCTGGTCTCTGTGACGCTTCCCGATCCTGCAACGTTTAGAACATTGGCAAGCTACCGTTGCTGCCACGATCAAACTTAACTCGTGTAAGTGAGTGCTGTCGGTGTAATTCTGGTACCTAGTTTCCAGCGCCGTGGTGTCCTAAAGGCATGATGTAAGTTAACGAACATTCCTGAAAAGAAACTAACGCAACTTTATTCGCGAAGGCGTAACCTCAGTGCACGGACCCCCATCAAGACGAGGAGACACACCGCCAGCCAAGGAGATAAAAAGACCACTTGTAGCCTGAAAGCTGTAGGTCAAAGACCCGGCAGTTCGGTCGCTCGGGGTAAAACCCGCAAAAGGAGTCGTCGGCTTATTAGACAGCTGGCATGTCCGGTCGAAAGCGAAAACGAAGGCAGGCAGAGCGTCGCGCGAAGTAGGAAAAAAACAATAAAACGAAGCAATTGTTGACTGGTGCGCAGGCGAAGCAACAAATCTCAGCTGCGGAGCGCCGTTACGGCGCGTTGAGAACGAGCTCAGCCGTTTCGACGCACTAAAGTAGCCGCGACGACGACAACAGAAAAACAGAAAGCGTCTTTTTTTTCCTCCTCGAATTCGTAGCATCGTTTACGCGACGCAACGGGCACGGCTTCTTGTCTCGGAGCTACTAAAATAAAAAATAAAACAAGACCTCTCGCTGGGAGGGGTCTGGCCGGCCCAACAGCCCCCGTAGAGGAGGACTTGTCGCGACAGTTGCCGAATCACGCACGGAGGACAATAGTGGCGACAAGTGCGAGCGAGATCGAGCCAGATCAGACCGTCGACAAAAGACTCGCAATGCGTCACAAGTACACGCTACGCGAGGAATGCGACCTCCTCCTGTTCAAAAGCCAGCTACAGCTACTCATTTTTTTGGTACTACATTCTTCGCGACGCCGGAGGCTTGCACACACCATTAGACAAGTAAAAAAAAGAAAAGCGCAGTTGCAAAAAGCGCCCATCTTTCGACCCCCGCAGGCCGACGAGTCTTCGTCGTCGGCCCAGTTATCGCGGCGATAGAAAAAGCCATTCACGTCATAGGCTCCGGAGGAAACAAAAAAATACATAAAGGAAACCGAGAGAACAGCCGTGCGCGGAGCGGGCGAGACGGTCTGATCGGCAACAGCGAGATCAGGGGAGGGTAAGGAACGTCAACAGGCCGCCACACAGTCGTCGCACACACGCACGCACGGGGTGATGCTGCTCATAAGCGAGTCAAAAACGCGCTCGGCTGCACACCAACACAACAATCAAAACACCGCTGCCGCGAGAGCTGCTGGCTTCTCGCGGCGGAAACCTCACCTTCAACACTTGGCCCTTGCGAAAGCTGAGCTCGTCGTCGGCCGTCGCCGTAAAGTCGTGCTTCGCGATGGCTTCCATGGTTTCACACACGCCGACTAATCAGCCCGGCTCGCGAAAAACAGTCTTCGTACCTTGCCTCGGCAGCGCAAGGCCTAGCGATGTGCACCAGTTCCCCCCCTACGGGAACGCGAAAATCACGACCCCGTGCGACGGTCGCCTCTGCCTCGCTGGTGGAGTGCCTCTTCCTCTCGTTGAACTTGTTATGCACAGACAAAAAAACCACACTTCACCGATAACACAAACAAGCACGCGCCGATTCCAACGACGTAATCCGAGCTGCACGAAACTTGCGACGAGGTTGAAGAGGGAGAAATAACAGCACACTCCCTCGATCAGCGCACACTTTTCATTTCGAGGAACACCGAACGCAGCAACAGCCACCGAGCGCGCAGGAATCACTGCGGATGAACACCTGTCGCGGTTGAAAGTAGGTCTGAGTCACACGCCGGCCTCAGCTGCACGCGACCAATGCTGACATCTACGATGCAAAGTACATCTGCAGGAAGCAAGCTCAATAGTTAACTTCAGTACGTTTGCATCAATTAAGCGTGCAGATTATATTGTCGTGGTCGAGGATACTACCGAGATATGCGGCACTATTTCGTGGCGCGGACGTAATAAAGGATTTTGGACTTTGGGATCTCCCGAGATCATGTGCTCGAGGCTGCTCAAGGCCTTTTCAAAACACAAACATGCGAATAACTTGTTCTAACTGCGTAAAAATGCACGATTCAATCGGTAGTTATTACGGTGCAAGCATGTGCATGATTTACAGCGTTTTCTTATTATTTCTAGGTTTGTTGACGCAATGGACAAATTTATGCAACACGTGCATTGAGGCTTCGGTAAAACACAAGAAGAAAAGTCTGAGCATTCATAAAAATTTTGCAAGCTTTGCCAAATTTTGCAAAACAGTCAAACTACAACGCAGGTTGCATTACAGTTGTCTCTATTCACGCTTCCCATGTACAGAGCTGCGAAAAGTTGTTTATTATTCTGATAAGACAATAATTGCAAGAAAATAAAAGATGATGGAAGCGCTATAACCTTAGTTTTTAAGTATCTCCAACCGTGGTTCATAAGCCCGGTTCAAACTTGTATCCCAAAGACGTTTTTTTTTTTTTAAATAATACAAATCTCAAAGGCTATGCTTTTGACAATGTAAATTTGACTGCGGGATTTGCTTTCATGACGCCATGGCAGCCATGTTATAACTTCGCCCATCTGTTCGTGTTTCAGTTTGTCCAGGAGTCGTGAACACTAGCTTCCGGGTTTTTTCTCTTACTTGCCACTTCCGGCGCCGCGGCAGGCCGCGCCGCACAGCTGACGACGCCGCGCATCTTTTTTGCGTGGGCGATGGTGCACCGGCGACGAGCGAGGTGCTGGCGACCCCGGGACTGCTTCTAAAAGTCCTGACGACGACCTCGAGGTTTAACGTCGTGCTAAGGGAGCAAAGCCGGTCGCGCCGCAGGGTGATGGCCGGCGACGCGGCGTTGTTGAGAAGAGCACGCTGCTTCCGAAGACACCGCATCTCCTGATCGACGATTGCGGTGTCTACTTCTTGGTCGCCATGGCGGCTACCATCGCCCGAATCCCGTCCGAACCGCGATACGTCGACAGCTTTTTCTACAAGTACGCGCTGTCCGTGGCCGCCGCATCTGTGGCCGAGACCAGTGAGTGTTTCCCTGCCTCCCAAACGTGGCCGCTTGCGCACGCCGCATCGCCGTAAAACACGCTTCTCGCGTCGTGGATCGCCGTACCGTTACTTAAACTTGTAGCTGGGCGAGTACGTTGGTTCATGATTCAAAGAAAAAGTGGTGTGCGCGAAATGATGAACAGGGACACAGTGAGACAAAAGCAGCGAGATTGTGCTCGTCCGTGTTTGCCTGTGTACCTGTTCATCATTTCGCGCATACCAGTTTTTCTTTGAAGTACCGTTACCTCATTTGTGGTGCGACCACGCGCGTTTTGTTGATCTTTTTCTTGTTTTTTTTTTTTGTTAAATCCCATCTCTGTGCGCTGCATCGGCCCCTAGAGTACCTTGCTTGTGTCTGTTCTTCAGACGCTTGGGGAAAAAATGCGCGGGCACCGCTCGCAAGGTCAGGTTGTCGCGGACACCTTCAAGGATGGCGCGAAGTTCCCTATAGCAACAGAGAAGCCGCGCTTAGTTTGTTACCGGTTAGGTAACGGCACCGCATAAGGGAAAGCTTGAACTATGTGCCCGAGCGCTAGATGCGACATGGACAAGGAAGGAACGAGACTCGGCGCTTGTCCTCGCCTTTTTCTTGTAAGCGCAGTTTATCGCGCTCCGTTATACCATTAAAGCCAGCTAGCTTTGCCTAAACGTATGCCCGGCGGCAGCGTGCGCTTAGTTGAGAGGCATGTGTCGCTCGCCGATACGAAGGCGTTCCTTGGGTCTCGGCTCGGGCCAAAACTTAGGCGAAGAAAACGTTTTGCATGTTGTCGTTTCTTATTATCTGTGCCTGCGCAGCGCGCATTATTGAGCGGCGACGACGCAAGAAAAACATGAGCGATCTCCTTCCCCCAAGGATTGGTTGGTAAACAAGCGTGGCGAGAGGGGGAAGTGTGACAAGATTGCGAGCCTAATTGGCTCCTCGAGAACGTCTTATCGTCACTGTTTTGTCTTTTGGTCGTTTGTGTCACTTTGACTCTTATGATGCGACTGCACGAAACCTGCCCCAAGAAACATGGAGGGGTTCCAAGATTTCGTTTGCCTGGACGAACGAGGCCATGAGGAAGACTTATGTAACACCAGACACGCACGAAGGAATATCTTAAAACTTACTGCAAAGCTAGTCAGCAACTGTGCCAGGTTAAGTAATGGTCAGGCACGGTGTGCCTTCTCCCGTTAAAGCAATCACATTGTTCCAAAGTGGAAGGTGAATTGAGGTGTAAGAAACTCGCAGTGAATCACACCATTTGAATGTTTTGATGGTGATGACATGAGCAACTTCAAGACCATTTCACTACATTTGTCATATTTTAAACAACATGACGTGTCATGTTGTATTTTTCGTGTGCATAGACTATAGGTTGGCGATGTACAAAGCTCGACAGGCTTGCCTGCAAAGCTGGATAGGCACACACCGGACTGCAGGGTGACGTCTACTGATTACACCTAATTTGAGATAGCCCACATCTGAGCATGTGTCATTGGTGGCAGTGTGTGCTCTAATGTGGGCCGTCTCAAACCAAGTGTTTCCAGTAAATGCTGCTTGTGCTGTCCAGAGCACCTCGGATCCAGTGTGTTAATCTCTGTACACTGCCAATAAACGTCCATGATATTCACACACACTTCACGAGAGCTCGCAAGTGCCAGTTGCTAAAAACGAGACTTTGCGGAAAGGCGATAAACAATTTTTTTTGCACTCTGATCTGAATAGACAGTAGTTATAATGGTAGTCATACCCTTTTCATCCTTTGGCACTGAAGAAAGTATATAAAGGAAGTATTAAGTCACAGAGTGGTTCCTGTACACCCTTGGCAAGTAGAGTGTTGTTTTGCTAAGCTAGAGGGCACAGGTTCTATTCTCAGTCACGGCGGCTGCATTTTGATGGGGATGAGTTGCGAGAAAACCCGTGTTCATAGATTTAGGTGCACGTTAAAGGGACACTAAAGTGAAACAATGACTTGGTTTAGGTTGACAAAATGCACTCTGAGAAGGCTAATGTCATATGTTTCATTATCATAGCCTCATTATTAGCGGAGAAAATCAAGGTTAAAGTTTTATTTTTTTAAAATTTGGCGCCGATATCTGCGCGCGTGACGTCAGAGATTCCAAATGTATTTTTCGTATTTTCGTGACATTGGCTCGATGAAATTTTCTGAAACTTCGTATGCTAAGTCTATGGCACCCACAGATGACAATGCACCTCATTTTCATTGATTAGAAGCTACGTAGGACTCAGTAGACGCCTTCAGAATCTATGACGTCACGGTGTTTGGTGCGGGAATCTCAAGGTGGCGTCATCCATCCGCATTTTCTTTTCGCGTGTTTTCTCGCTTACCAAGCGTCGTGTCGCGGTAAGAGTGGTGTTTTCGGGATTGTGAAATTGTGCTTAACTAATACGCGAAAAATCGTTTTCCCCTTTAGTGTCCCTTTAAAGAAACCCAACATATCAGATTAATCAGGAGTGCCCCACTATAACGAACTTCATAATTGTATGGTAGTTTCAGCATGTAAAACCCTAAAAATTAAATAGAACAACACTTCGTCTGGGGTTACATAAGTATTGCTTTTGCTTGATTCTACAGTGCTGCTTTGATCAGTGATAAACTTTTGTAGGGCTTACTGATGCTGTGTTCTTGCTCAAATTTTGCAGACCGATCGCATTTTATGGTCCTCATTGTTTAATACAACACTTGCCACTATTATTTGCCTGGTTTCTGGGGAAAAAAATTTCAAAATTTGATTTTGTCGATGGGGAAAGCTGGCATCTGCCTAGATGCCATTAGTGCGAACCTGTTTCTGCCTGCCAGCAGCCGCACAATGCAGGTGTTTTGGGAGGGTTGTGTAAGAGCTAGCAACGTGCAGCAGCTCTCCCTGAACAGCTGCTCTTCTTCAAGCTAGTTGTGCGTCTGGGTTAGTTGCAGTCAAAATGAAGCGACCACTCACACATGATTGAAAGAAGCAAACACACAATCAACATTTTGGGCCTGCTGCAGGTCCTTTATTTGCAATAGTCGGGCCTCCTCATGCTCCTGTTTTATTGGGAACATGAAAAATTGTGTTGGGTTCACTTCGTCAATAATAACAATGATATTTATTTATTTATCGGTACCTTACATGGTCTTCATAGGGCATTGTGAAGGGGGGGCAGGACCACAAATACATAATCGAGATAAATATACAATAACACTTTAACAAGGCAAGGTTGATTAGCGCAGAAGATGCAACTGAACTCATGAACATGCCAGTATACTTACAAAGCAAGGTATAAAGTGTAAGTTTAAGGGCTTGTTTTGCTTTGTTAAACACAATTTAATGAGAGCTAACAGACAATGATTCATTGTCTGTTAGCTCTCGTTAAAGCAAGGTATAGTGTGATAAAATATATATTTGTATTATGCAGAATATAATCTAAAAGCAACTAAAGTTGCTTTTACATTATATTTTGTCAAATCTGGGGTTTTACATGCCAAAACCACACTATGATTATAAGGCATGCTATAGTGGAGGGCTGTGGAAATTCTGACCGTCTGGTGTTCTTTAACGTGCACTGACATCGCACAGTACATAGGCCTCCAGCGTTTCGCCTCCATTGAAACGTGACCACGATGGCCGGGATCGAACCTGTGACCTTTGGGTCAGCAACCAAGCACTGTAACCACTACGGCACCGCGGCAGAGCCACCTTGTCAATGATATGCCTATTCCTTTCGGCCGTGGCTTAGTGTTCTGTTTTGACGGCGTACCGCTGTTGCCTGACCCGTTTCTGTATGAACGTCTGCCTGCGGACTGTTCGCGAGTCCGCGTCAGACGTGATGAAAGACACTGACTGACCCGTTTTTCTTAACAGCTGCGCTTCGACTCAGGATGGCCACTGATTTCAGGGGAATGTTCGCGTAGATTCCTGCCGAAACCTCGGTATCTCTCCTCCTTGTCTAATCTGAAGCATCCACAGTGCGCAGCATTGCGTGGCTTACAGGATATGAACAAGTGGTTGATAACAGTGGAGTGGATGAGTGTTGCAGTGACGAGATCTGGGACTCTTATGTGTGCTCGGATTCTCACTGTGCAACAAGAACTAAGGAAGAAAAAAAAAAAAGATGCGTACATTGCAGTTCACAAGCATATCTGTTGGTCTGTTGCTTAGTGACAATAAATGAAATTTTCAATTTCAGGTCTGAAAACCTGGCTTTTCTCAATGTTAAATTGCATGCTCCAATAAAAACACCAGTCGCTTATAGACTTATTGTCATATGGGGATTGACAGGGCTGCTAACAGTATTACAGAAAAAACACTCTAATTTACAAATACACTAATTGATTTAAAAGTGAAAAAGAACAGTTGGGTAATGTCTAGGTTAAAGAAATATGTGAACAGAGCCTCATCAAACAACAGCTTATATCGAGATGGTTTATAATTAGAGCTGTCGGCATTTACAAACGGAGTCTCATTAGAAAGAAATCTTTTGATCCATTTTAACACTTGATGTTCATGTTTACTGCAAAAAGCTTAAGTAAAATTAAGTAATGAAAGACAAAGCTAAAGGACCTGGCAATATCAAGAATTACACAGGTTTGTGTATGTGATTATATATAAGAATATACGAAAACCATGTTGATAGAGGACTAAAAAAGAGGGCTAAAATCGAAGAACATTGTTAGGGTCAAATATAAAAAGTGCTTCAGGATTTTACGAGGAATGCTTACATAATGTGTTTGTTGGTAGAGTGGCTGCTGGCTTCTTCAGAATGGAAGTACCAAATATAGTAACACTGTTATATTGTTTCACATTGTTTTCTGATGCATGGTTGTTTTTCAGCGACCTACCCGCTGGACATCGTGAAGACGCGATTGCAGGTCCAGGGGGAACTGGCCGCCAAGGGTCAAATAGTCGACCGAAGAGGATTCTTTAAGACTGCTGCAGGCATTGGCAAGTACACAGCTCTCACATCTGTACTTATCTGTGAAAAAGACACAGACTGTCAAATTTATCATGAGAGGCTGTCTTGCATTAATTATAGAGCTCGTCACAAAATAGTGACACATAAGATTGTGTGGGTGTCACTGTTCGAAAAGTGAAGGAAACCAGAAGGATGCACACATACACATTTCACTTCAGCTATTTACTTTTTGAGCAAACATAAAAAAGCAGGCTTGTGTGAATATTCAAGTGCTTCGAATATTCAGCGAATATTACAGTATTCCGAATTAGCTTCGATTCGAATTTAAATTATTGGAAATTTTGAACTATTCGGAATGACTGAATAGGTGTATAGACAAGAGCATGCCTATCTCGCAACCAGGCGCCTCGGCTCCCAGTGGAATACTCTCGCACCCAGACACCCTTTTGTTTTGGACTGCCAAGGCGTGTATCTCTAGCGCCAAGTTAACGTGGCAAACGACAGCTCTGGGACTTTAAAATGAGAAAAAGTGCCTGTTCACGCCGCTTCCGCTTACAAGAAGTCGTCAGGGCACCACTGCGCTGTCCAGTGCTACAGGAAGAGATTGCCCAGCGCAGCTTGTGACGATCACAACACAATGTGGAAATCGTGCGGGTGCAGTGTTTTCAGCTTGCACTAAATTTCCATCCGCAACAAGAAACGATTTTCCTTTCAGCGAAAAATGCTGTATCAATCCTGTGTGTCCCTCCTCATTTGTTGTCCTTCATTTCTGTTGCACTACAGTTCGTGAGGTGTCTATCAAATTTTTCAAAGGTTGATGCACGCACACGTCTGCTGTGCTTTTAAGTTGCGAGTGTTTCTCATGCCCCATTCACGATTGCAGTGAAAGAGGAAGGTGTGCTGAAGCTGTGGAAGGGGCTGCCGCCGGCCATCTACCGGCACCTCAGTAAGTAACCACTTCACCTCTTGAAATCACCATGGCAAACAGTTATCGAATTGCTTTGTCTTAGAATCATACCTCCAGATATGTAAGTACTGCCAGTATTCTTTTAATGGCTTTGAAAACATTTAGTAAGTGAAAATATAAAGATTTGGGGTGGGATTTAAAACTTAAATGCAGTCTACCGTGAGGGTGTATACTCGCATAAATGTCTTGTGAGATGTAAAATGTTTTAGGTTAAAGTTCATGTTAGAAGGGAAATCTTTGTTATGAATACTAAAGGTATTGTAATTAACATTGGCTTAGTAGTGCTGGGGGGTGTTACAGCGCTTTAGTGTACCATCACTACCTTACTTCCACTCGTTACTTCAGCCTAAATGTAGGTATATGCAGTTGTGAATGTTATTAATGGCATCACTTATGTCACTAAGCTAGGTATTTTTTAAGTGTTCCTCCATGCAATGCACTAACCTGATGGCTTTTGGCCCTTACTCAGTCAGTATATGGCTTACTCAGTCAGTATAAAAGTTGTAAAATCTTTTTAATTTCATGTAAAAGTTGGTGTGAATATCCTGGACCTACATTTTGGTGAGATAGGGACAGAGCAAAATTTGCTTACGACTTGTTCGGGTATTTGAGGTTAAACATATTGGCACTGTTTATCATTCTTGAGCTGGCATAATTAATGGAGGAGCATTTAAAGAATACGGAAATAAACAGCGTATTCAGCTTAATGGCATGCAATGCATTTATTTAGTTGGCAAGTTGTGACACGCTTTGTAGAACGTGTTGTACAAAAAGAAGAAAAACATTTTTGAGGGCTAGGGTTTGCTTTTTGATTGATGACAATGTCTTGCTTGGTCATTGCACAGTTGTGAGTAAAAGTCTAGAGACCTGCAGTTGCTGCTTAAATTTGGCTCTTGTTCTCAGCAGGCACACGGGCTGAAGGTTGAGTGGCACAGCCTACGTGCGCCTGTACCACCTATATAATGCATCAAAATGATGCTGCTTTGTATGGTTGTTGAATCCTTTTTTGTTAGATGCTGCGGTCTCGAGGCTATTGCCCCTCGACTGTTCCTTCTTTTGACTCGGTGACATTTGTCTGTGCATGTGTTTGTGTGTGTGCGTGTGTTCAGTCTACAGCGGCTGCCGGATGAACTTCTACGAGAGCATGAGGGACCGGTTCCTGCGGAACAAGGACGGCACACGCGCGCCCCTCTGGTGAGGGGCTCGTCCGCCTGTCTCGGTCGGAAGTCGGTCTATAGGGGGAACTTGTGCCACTAGTCATTTTGTGTGTATGGATAGCTGATAGAGCCTGCCTCTTTGTCTCTGGAATAACTCTTACGGCGCTGAAAAACTGACAGACAGTGAAGCTGTGCAAGGAAAGTTCCGCAGTGTTTTTTCAAGTGGGTGTAAAGGCTAATGTGTGACGGTCAAATCATTATCAAATGTAAATGTGGTGAAACTTGTGTCAAAGACACCAATTTCATGTGCATCTAAAATAGAAGTCTTACTTACCTATACCACATTTGAATTGAGAACAACTTACATGCACAGTTTTGTAAACCAGTGATTCTTAGCTTTTCGTTTCATGCGTCCCATTATACGGACCACATAAGAGGTCAGCTATGAGTTTGAACTGCTGCGGTGTGGAAAGCCGACATGGTGCTGCAACACAGCCTTCGTTTAAGCTGTAATTAAGGACAGCCAGCCATAATTGTGCTCAAATGGAGCAGCAGCTTCTCCTGCTGTGTTAGAGCGAGGCCATGAGCCAGCAAGCAAACCTCTGGCACTTACAAAGGGTGCGAGAACTCACTTGTACAGCTTCGATGCCTTACCAGTTGCCAGATTGGCATATCTGCAGTGGATCAAAAAACAAAACAAAAAAATCTTTGCTCAATATACGTCAATGCTTAGATACTAGCTGCACGAAGTGGGAAAATTATGACATAAAGTGGGAGGTCTGTGAAAAGGTATTGCCCTAATTTCTTTTTAGCGTTTTCTCCGCGTGCTCTCTCTTTCTGGCCTCATGCAGCTAGTGAACAGTTGTTGACGCAAACTAGTGCTCTCAAGATAATCCTGGTCGATACATCAAGTCTTGGGGAGTGCTTTCCATTTTATTTTGTCGAGTAACAAACCTAAAAAGACGGCATAATAAACCTTGGCTAATAGCATACGAGTAGAGCTCCGTGTTTTTGGAGTTTATTTTTCTTGAAATCTGGAGGTGTTTCGGAGTTTATTTTTCTGGTGGATATTCAAGCATTTTTCGGAGTTTATTTTTGTAAATCTGCAATTCTCCAAAATTCGGAGTTTAATTTTGCATTATTCTCAATACTCCAGTATCTTAGATGAAATGATAGCTGAATGTGAAAACATCGCAACATTCAAAGCATGTTTTAGTTGTCTGGAAGGTATGAATGCACAAACACATATGCACACAAGTGCAAATACTTGAATACAAAACACCTATGTTTGTGCGTATTACAACCTTAAAGGGGCCCTGCAACGCTTTTTTGTCTGCATTCTGCAGCACTTGAGTGCATGTAGTGCAGAATTCTGAGATGAACTTGAAAAGAATTTTCGAAATTGGTGCACGATAACGGAAGTTATTAACCTTCAAACTTCAGAACCCCAGCAGACAACGAGAAAAAAAGATGTTCCCTTTCGCATTTCACTCTCCCACTGACGTCTAAGGCGGTTCCAGTCACCGCGCGCCATATGAATTGTACGTGCGACTTGTCATGTCAAACTAATCAAAAAGACCGGCCAATGTCGTCACTCCCACTTGATGAAACATCATTTCTGATCACAAAAATAGCCGTTGTGTGTCGCTCTAGTCCGAAAACAATGTAGTGAAATGAAATTATGACAGCTTTGTTTCTGGCGTTGCCACTTGCGAAAAGATATGAGTGCATTCCACAGTTCGAGAAGAAGCAATGAAAACTGCATGTTAATTTGTGTCGCAGGGCCCCTTTAAGGATAGTTGTCACAGACACAAGCGTACTCTACGCGGTCTGCATATTCGATGTCGTCTGACGCGCGCCGGTGCCACCAGAGAACTGCATTTCAAAATATCGTCTCGCGCTCCGGGCGCGACAAGCCCTTTGTTAAATCTAGGCTGGGTGCTGTTTGCGAGATACTGTGGACGTGAGGTAAAGTTTATACTGGCCAAACCGGCCGATGTATCAGAGACCGCTTTGAACATGCCCTTTCAATAAAAAACAGAACAAGGTCATACTGGCCATTAAAAGTGGAGTTTATTGAATAAATCTGAATTGTCAAAATTTTTACCGGCGAATGTTTATCGGATGTTTTTTTTTATTTATCTGAAAACACGGAGCCCTACATATGAGGAAATGTGCCCTTGTGACCCCACCCCATTGGATTGTGAAGCAGTGCGCATTTTATTTGCATTACGTCTAAGAGGTGCCATGCTTCAGCAGAGAAAAAGCAACAGTGGTAGAGAGGAGATGAGTGAGGATAAGAGACCGAACTTTGGGTAGCTTTGCTCTTTGGCAGAATACTTTGCTGTCGAAATCATTATGGGAAGCTTGCCTGTGCTTGAGAAACTGTGGTGACGCCTTCTTATGTGCATAACGTAAGCCATGTTGTGTTTTTTTTTTCTGTTTCAGTTTGCACACGAACAAAGTTTTAAAAGTAGCAATAAATATGTGCTTTTTTTTCAGTTCTTTCTTCCTACTGTAAGTTGGCATCGAGTCCAGATGCATGTCATTACTAGCACTCGAAGCTGCCTTCGTAGCTATCAGTGTAGATGTTTTCCAATGATAGCCAGAATAGTAATGTGCCTATTGCTTCAAAAACTTATGTAACGCTTGTCATTACTTTGCATAGATTGCACTACAATAGTTGTGGCGATAGCCAGCGACTAAAAGATTTTAACGCGAAAGCGCTGAAGAGCTTGTTTCGCAGAAATTTCGGTGTCGGTGTCGTTGGTTGTGAGTGAAAAATCAGGCCTGTCCGTGACCAAAAAATCAAGAAAGATTGAAATAAAATAAAGAATAAATATCTTTTGTTGGAGTGAGAATCGAACCCAGGCCTGCTGCGGGGCAAGCAGGTGTTCTAACACAGAGCCATGCCTTTGCTTGAAATTGCTTTGGAAAAAAAACACTATAAAAATGTCATATTGTGGGAACAGTCTCCTTTAATGCATGTAATATTGTGTGGCAGAAGCGTAGAATCATGCCAGGCGTCAAAATATGTGAATTGCACAACGAGTGGGTGTTTCAATGGGCCCCCTCACCAGGTGACATAACGAAATTTAGTTAGACACTGGAAGTTGTTGCGCGTCCAATAAAGAGCATTATGCCACAAGAATTTTTCTAATGGTCCATTAGAAGCTGAGAAAGCCAATGTCTTGAAGCGGTGCGAAACCATGATGCAAGGAGGTGCTCGAATCCCGCTTGTCCCGTGTAGCCTTCGCAAGCCAAATCTCTTCCTTGCCTTCTTCGGCACGCGAGCCCGAGGATCATATAACGGATACGCATGAACATGTCATGCGCACACAAGGTCACGAGCGCGTGATGTGCCCGAACCAGCCCGAGACGTGAGCGGTGTTGTGGCGGTGTTCGCTGTGCTTCATCTCTGCAAGCTATGCTGAATGCACCCTGCGCCGATCACTTGGCTTTCAACCTATTACTGAACGTGAAAGCTGCGGCACTTGTAGGGACGCGAGATTAGCGGTATCATCAGCCAGTGCCGCATGGACATTTAGTTAGACATGGAAAGATAAATGGGCCTAATGAGTACTGGAACGCTGTGGAAAATTAGTTTCGTTGTAAGGGGTGGCGTCTGCACGATGCGCAAAGGGTGAGAATACGAACGCATGCGAAACGGAGGCAGATTAGTCTCACATCTTGTTGCAATTCGTAGTATAAATTAAAGAAGAAAACACGCACACATTGCGTTTGTGTGTTCTATTATTACTCTCAAATTTTATTCTTCTATTCAAGCAGCAAATTACACAAACTACACATGTAGCGTCAAATAATTATCGCAGTGTCACGTGCTACTGTGGGCGACGTCAAAGCACAGGTGTCTACGTAGAGGAGCGATGTCAAAGCACTACCAACTATGTAGGGTCATTCCTTCTCGTACATCATCCCCTCATTCCCTGGGTGCGCACCCACAAGAAGAAGGGCAAGCAGCGTTCAGCTTGAAATTTGACCCATTTCCACGGCGCGTAGCATTGCAAATTTTGGCAGACGTGATCGTGTTGAATGCCCAGTGTATGCATAGCGCTCGTCAGCTTGAAATGGTCAGACCTGGTGAGGGGCCCTTTAAAGGCCCAGCCATTACAAAGCGCTCAGACATATTTAATCATCGTTATCAGCAAATGCATCAATAAAGTGAGCAGCTGCGTAGGTTCACGTGTTGACTTACAGATGCATACTAGGTCCTTCGCTGATTTGCAAAAGGAAGAATTATGGTGCAGCAGGTACTTTGCAACTGTACTTGCAGTAGGCATTCTAGGATAGTTTGAAATGGCCAATTTTACGCGCACAGACGTTTGTTTCCTTGCAGCATGGTTGACGTATCCACCGAGAACCAAATCCAGGCTGGCAATTGAGAAGGCGATGCACACCAGGGCCTGATTATGCTATTGCGTTGTACTCTTGATGCCGAAGCTCCAAGCTTCCTCCAAGTTTTTTGAAATAATTGGTTGTTATATGGGGTGTACGCAAGGCCATTGCAATCGCTCTTGTGGCATTAAATAGGTGCTAAAAACACCGTTTGCTATCCCTTTTTTTGTATCACTATAGTTTGAGTTACATTAACTTTGGCAGTTCATTCGCACTTGATTGAAAACAACCAAAAGTATTACCCTAATTACACCACTTTCATTATTTCATTTACTCTTGATGGGAGTCTTTCTTTCGGTTCTTAAACATATCAATTTTTCAAGTTCAGGATACTCTATTTTATGTGCTATGTTTTGCGCTTGTAGAAAAATTGAGTGCATTTTAAAGAATATCATTGTCATCATATCCATGGCAGTCAAAATTAACTAAATGTGATAGCAAAGAAAAAGTGAAAGGGCATTCATAGGGGAGCTTTCGATGATGCAGAGGTCAGTGTTTACGAAACAACAAAATTCAACACATTTGTTTGTGCAGATTAGATATTCCGGCTGCACTGGCCACTAGTTAAAAATTATTGGGGTTTAATGTCCCGAAACCACCGTGTGATTATGAAAGACTCCGTAGTGAAGGGCTCCGAAAATTTCGACCACCGGGGCTTCTTTAACGTGCACCTAAATCTAGGCACACGGGCCTCAAGCATTTTCGCCTCCATTGAAAATGTGGCCGCCGCAGCCGGGACTCGATCCCACGACCTGAGGGTCAGCAGTCAAGCACCATAACCATTAGATCCTCGTGGTGGGTGCATTGTCACTAGTTGGTGTGGAATTTTGCAGCATTGTAACTAAAACGTTCCACAATCACTAGGGTACTCTTTTATTTTTATGAATTCAGTAGGTATTTTGTTTGAACATTAAGCTTGGATGACTTGCGTGGGTCAGTCATTAAGACGCTGATGATAAATATAATGCTAAGCTAGATTGGTAGAACGACACTCCTGAAGTATGAAATTACACCTTTGGCTGTGTTCATATTGTTTGCGCAGCCTTTTGAAGTATCATGTTGAATGTCGAATGTATGTCTCAAATCAGCAACTTCTGGAAAGCTTAACCATGCAAGCATGACTAGGATACATTATAAATGAGAACTAACAGACAATGATGCCAAGGAAAGTATAGGGGATGTTATTAGCAGTAGTTATAATGTAGATTTGAAGAAAGAAAAGTGGACGAAAAGATAACTTGCCGCCGGCAGGTGCCGAACTTGTGGCAAGTTATCTTTTTGTCCTCTTTTCTTTCTTCACATTTACATTACAATTACTTCTAATAACATCCCCTATACTTTCCGTGGCATCATTGTCTGTTAGTTCTCATTAATATTGTGTCTAACAAAGAAAACAAGCCCTTAAATTTACACCTCTTTCCTTCAGGATACATTATAGTATTATGAAATTTGTGAAGTTGCACTGGCACCTTTGGCACAACTGTGGTGACACGAAAAATAAAAATGGCGATGGTGTCCTTAAGCTTTCCTGATAATAATCCCTCTGTAAAGTAAACACAAATGGTGCTTTAAAAAAAATGTATTTCACTTGTATAACTGATACGTTCTTTTCTAGTGAACCTTTTTGACTAGGTGTTTCATATTGAACACCAGTACACTTCTGACTACCGTAAAATCCTGAGCAAGCCCCCCCCTCCCCCCTCCCGTTTTCAAGAAATTTGAAACATGTGCCAACTTGGACAAAACCATTTTTGTTTAAACGAAGCCTTTTTTCACATGCTTTCCTGCAATGCGGTGTGTCATTGTCGGCTGTCTGTATGGGTAGAAAGCCATTGCTGTCGGCTATATAATCGCTCTTGCGAGGTTTCGCATGAATTAGTATATTTGGCCAACAGTGTTCTCGTGCTGTACCAAGCTCACTTTGTTCACATAGTGCCAGGAAAACCTTCAGCCGTATATTTGAGTGGGATCCAAGTTTGATGAAACCAACAGACAATTAACCAAGGAGGGCATAAGGGACATGAATTGCTGTTTTTAACTTTAATGTAGTGGTGTGTGACTGAGTTTTGAATTCTAATGGAATAATACCTAATTGAATAATTGATTTGGCCTTTGAATAGCTAGTATTTGAAGTTTCGAATAATTTGACGCACGAATATCTAAAACGCGACAAAGGCGAATGGTGCAAGGTGGCTAAAACTAATGCTAATTGTCGCAACAGTCTGCTTTCCGTTTAAAAACTTTCATTGATATCCTGGTTCAAAAGTGAGCACATGCTTATTTTAATGGAGATTACGTCCTTTCCACACGTAAAAAAAAACACATGAGAAAACGGTCAAGCCCTTCACAACTTCGCTACCGAAACGAGGTGCTGACTTTTTGCATAGTTAGGTCACGTACGTCGTAAACGGCATACGACTTTAGCGTGCGACGACTCTTTGGCCTGCGAAACCCTTCAGTGATTGGCCTTCACTTGTGAAAACTTGTTCACGCTGTGCAGTCGCTACTGCCGCACAGCACCACCCATTCAGAAACTCCAATCGTTCTGGTGCACAGTTAAATCTGCTGCTGTGAACAGGAGCCCAAAAATTTTTTAGCCCGGAGCACACATGACGATGAAGCACATTACAGTAGTCAGATGAGCCGTAAAAACCATGACATCCTCGGCAAGAGAGCCTGAAGCCACGTCATGTGGAACAGCTTGTGTTTGTGCATGGCAATTTTTAGTCTTTCGGTAGCAGTCACTCACCGCATTATGTGCTCAAGGACATGAGCAGATTTCATTTCTTTGTTCTTTCTTTCAATTTTCAATCTCATCTTTTGTATCTGATTTGATAGTTGATATCTTTGGCTACTCTTCGATTCGAATACGATTCGAGATAAAATTTCACTATTTGCACACCTCTACTTTAATGTAATGATTATAACCTAAAGTGAAAGGAATTAAAGTAAACAAAAAGCACCCTTTCTGTCAGTGGGATCCAAAACCACAGCCATCGAATTATTCATCTGGTGCTCTACCAATTGAGCTACAATGGAGAGCGCTCCCTCGTCTACTTTTGTTGGGTATTTATGTGCATTTAATCCCTGGGAAGTGTTGGCCAGCACCACTCGTAGCTAAGGTGGCAAGTGTGGAAACTCATTTTGCCAGACGGCGTCACATGTAACTTGAAGGTTGTGGGTTCCATTCCCACCAATGGAAACGGTGTTTTCCTCATCTACCTTAATTCCTTTCAATTTAGTTCGTAATCATTACACTATAGCTTTAAACAACTCGCGTCCCCTATGCTTTCCTTGGCATAATTGTCTGTTGGTTTCATTGGGTGTGTCTAACAAAGACGAGCCCATTGAACAATTCCTCTTTTGCAACGTGTCCAATACCAAGGCATGCGAAATCATGCCTGAGGAGCTTGTATTGCCGAAGGTGATTGATCGAGAATATTGCTTCCGAACAGAACTCGCCTTCGCTCTGCAAGGAACGCCGCCATGGCGAATGACTATTATGGGATGCCTGTGTTGCCAATACCTACTGTGCGTTTCTTGTCATGATGCGCTATAGGTCTTTCCGGCTCATTAAAAACATCGCTTACCCCGACTGCCACAGTTCACGGTGTCTGCACGATTTTCCTTATGCTGAGGTGGCCACTACAGCCTTAAAGGGACACTAAAGAGCAAAACGATTTTTCGCGTATTAGTTAAGTACAATTTCACAATCCCGAAAACACCAGTCTTACTGTGACACGACGCTTGGTAAGCGAGCAAACACGCGAAAAGAAAATGCGGGTGGAGACGCCACCATGAGATTCCCGCACCAAACACTCTGACGTCATAGATTTTGAAGGCGTCGTAGAGTCCTACGTAACTTCTTATCAATAAAAATGAGGTGCATTGTCATCTGTGGGTGCCATAGACCTAGCATACGAAGTTTCAGAAAATTCATCGAGCCAATGTCGCGAAAATATGAAAAAATACATTTGGAATTTGTGACGTCACGCGCGCAGATATCGGCGCCAAATTTAAAAATAAAACTTCAACCTTGATTTTCTCCACTAATAATGAACTTATGATAGTGAAACATATGGCATTAGAGTTCTTAGAGTGCAGTTTCTCAATCTAAACCAAGTCATTGTATCGCTTTAGTGTCCTTTTAAGGAGATGTGTGACAAGGCCTCCATTCCTCCCCCCTCCTTTTTCCGCAGGAAATCTGTCCTCGTGGGGGTGGCGGCGGGTGGCATGGGCCAATTCCTGGCCAGCCCAACAGACCTGGTCAAAGTGCAGATGCAGACAGAGGGGCGTCGTGCTCTCATGGGACTGCCACCCAGGTGAATGAAGCAGCGGCCTTCTTGCATTAAACCTTATGACCACCATGGCAAAATTTGAAGGGTCAGAAGCAAAAGGCCGTCACGACACCAAAGTTATTAATGAGCTCTCTTCCATTTTATATATGTAGCATTCTTTAGAGTTTACTTCACAAATGCCATTGATTTTTACACTTTGCACTTTTTACGGTTCACAAATGTACTCTCTAAAGGGTGTCTAGTAGAGGAAGGACCACTTTCACCATTTGCTGTACAAAGTACGCAAAGGGTGTGACGAAGTACAAATTACACCCTTTCCTGGGTGTATAGCACGCATCTGTACTTTTACACCCTTGGAGGTCATCTTGTTTGCCTGACAATGATGTTGAATTTCTTTCCTCAAACGTCGGCGCCCCAAAATGCAAGACCAAGCACACTGCACACCGATTTATCATCATTATATTTATTTTCTCTTATTATAAATCGTTATATCTATTTTCCAGAAGTTCGAATACTTTGAATAGTAAAATTCCGGTGCGAATCAAATGGAATAGCAAACACTATTAGAAAAATATTCGAAAGTTTAAATATTCTCACACCCCTAATTCTAAGTAGGGGTGTGCGAATATTCTCTGCAACTTTTCTACTGTGAATTTGGCTTCGAAATATTCGATAAATATTTGAGAAATATTCGAAAATTATTTGATTTTATTGGCACTCAGACTTTATCATACGAATTCACTTCGTACTCAAAATTTTGCCATTCGCACAGCTCTGATGCTAAGAAATCTTTACTTGTGCAAGATATTACTGGAACAAAACAGCTAGTTGGGCGAGTTGGTGCGTATTCATATTTGAAGATAAACAGCGCACAGAAAACGAAGACAAAGGAAGAGAAGGGATCGACACACACAGCGCTGCACTCACAACTGGAAGTTTATTGAAAGGAAACAGGCGCTTAAATGTGAAAAAAAAAAAAAAATAAATAAAAATAAAAAAAACGCGCATGACAAGTGAGGAACAAGGTGATTAAGTGATACGCTCGTCAATAAATGTAAACTCTTTTTTTGTGCAATGCCACCGAGGTTTGGCTTACGCAAGTATCACGTGACTTGTTAATATGAAAAGCTTCAGAGACTTCACGAGTGAATTGATCATGGTGTTTGAAAATAATAACAGTGTTAGAAAGAACAGGTGTGCACCCACACGTGGCGCAGTGCGCTGCCAAATGGGAAGGCGAGCCGTTATGCAAAGAGAGATAGTGCTCCCGCGACCTCTTATTGATACAGCGGCCCGTCTGTCATATAATAAAGGCCACAAGATAAAGGAATGCGATACACCACCCCCCATTGCACAAGGAACATACTTGTTTATATGGTTTACCGCACACTTCTTTGCATCAGGTTTGTCATTTTTCTCTAGCTTTTTTCGATACCAAAGCGCAGATTTTTCCCAATTTATTGGGTGCCCTGAAAACAACATCAACTCCGTAGCGGGAACCAACATTTTTTAATCCATGTGCAAGTTTATGCATATACGGAATGACAGCGTACTTCTTTTTTTTCCCCTTCAACATTGGGTTTTCTTGCAACACGTCCTTTTAAAAGACTAACTAACTTATCGCAAACAGCCACAAGTACGTTAGGTGGGAACCCTGCTTCCTCTAGTCTTGCTACTTGCTTTGCAAAACTAGAACCCAGCACATGCTTGCAAGATTTTTTCTAGAGCGGATCTTAGACAAGTGAAGGCGATGCCCCTTTTTACCACCTTTGAGTGGGCTGAACCAAAATTAAGAATCGGTTTTACTGATCGTGGCTCATAGCACCAGGGAACTCTTAAACCGAAGGTTAAGATCCTCGATCTTAACCTTCGGTTTAAGAGTTCCCTGGTGCTATGAGCCACGATCAGTAAAACCGATTCTTAATTTTGGTTCAGCCCACTCAAAGGTGGTAAAAAGGGGCATCGCCTTCACTTGTCTAAGATCCGCTCTAGAAAAAATCTTGCAAGCATGTGCTGGGTTCTAGTTTTGCAAAGCAAGTAGCAAGACTAGAGGAAGCAGGGTTCCCACCTAACGTACTTGTGGCTGTTTGCGATAAGTTAGTTAGTCTTTTAAAAGGACGTGTTGCAAGAAAACCCAATGTTGAAGGGGAAAAAAAGAAGTACGCTGTCATTCCGTATATGCATAAACTTGCACATGGGTTAAAAAAATGTTGGTTCCCGCTACGGAGTTGATGTTGTTTTCAGGGCACCCAATAAATTGGGAAAAATCTGCGCTTTGGTATCGAAAAAAGCTAGAGAAAAATGATAAACCTGATGCAAAGAAGTGTGCGGTAAACCATATAAACAAGTATGTTCCTTGTGCAATGGGGGTGGTGTATCGCATTCCTTTATCTTGTGGCCTTTATTATATGACAGACGGGCCGCTGTATCAATAAGAGGTTGCGGGAGCACTATCTCTCTTTGCATAACGGCTCGCCTTCCCATTTGGCAGCGCACTGCGCCACGTGTGGGTGCACAACTGTTCTTTCTAACACTGTTATTATTTTCAAACACCATGATCAATTCACTCGTGAAGCCTCTGAAGCTTTTCATATTAACAAGTCACGTGATACTTGCGTAAGCCAAACCTCGGTGGCATTGCACAAAAAAGAGTTTACATTTATTGACGAGCGTATCACTTAATCGCCTTGTTCCTCACTTGTCATGCGCGTTTTTTTTTTTTTTTTTCACATTTAAGCGCCTGTTTCCTTTCAATAAACTTCCAGTTGTGAGTGCAGCGCTGTGTGTGTCGATCCCTTCTCTTCCTTTGTCTTCGTTTTCTGTGCGCTGTTTATCTTCAAATATGAAGATATTATTGTTTTAAGCCAATTTGTGTCCACAATTAACTGCACACATCCAAATCGCGAGTTTCCTAACGGGTTACGCGAACATCTGTTAAGATGCTTCAGCAAACTTATATCGACAGTGTTGCCAGATTCCTCTTTAGGTGATGTTCTAAGAAACGCAGCTAATATGACATGATGGGTGAGAAGGAAAATAAGGCAAGTGAGATTTTTTTTTTTTTTTGTCTTCAGGGTGACAGGCACTTGGCAAGCACTCAAGAAGATTGCTTCTGAAGGTGGGATCCGGGGCCTCTGGAGAGGGGCCGCCCCAAACGTCTACCGCGCTGCACTCGTCAACCTTGGCGGTCAGTGTGCCCTACATTTGTGCTATTTCCTGCAGCTTGCCAGGTTTAAAACCTAGGCATGTGCAACTATTCGAGAACGTCGAATGTTCAAATCAGTGTTGCTGTATTCGAATTCGCTTAGACTAATCGCACATCCCCTGTTAAAATAAAACATTGTCTGCAGCTGTAGTTATTGCGTGACAGTCATCCAACCCCACTCTTCAGTCATTGCAAACATACTTGTGCAGACCTATACTGCTCCTTTGAAGCTGGGTTCACTGTAATAAAAGGTCTCATAGGGAGAAGCTTCCTTTTTTGTTTTTGAGTGCCTTCGTTTAAAAGGTGATGGCTGGAATATCAGAATTACAAATGTTTGTGTGCCAACTGAGAACATTATCTTAGTAACACTCGGGATTGTGTTATAAACCAAATAAATAACCACATCGACTGGTATCTAACATCGACTCCCACTTTCAAGAATTTCAGTTTCAGTGTCATACCAACTAGCCCCCCCAACGCACATTACTTCAATTCCAAGAAGTTTTCAGTCGATGACTGTGTTATCATTGCATTAGTTACCTGCATGCAGCTGCTGCAGTAATGCTTAATCGCACAATTTTGTACATCATGTACTGAACACTGATCATAATTTGGAATGATGCAAGAAAGACATGTGAGCTAGCATGAATTTGTATATGCCCTAAGTTTGTAAACAAGTCTAAAGTGAAATTTTAAGCTTAGAAGGAGCAGTGGAATGGTTTTCCAAAATGAGCTAGACAGAAGTGGAATTGAGGAAAAGGTCAGCGATAGAATTGAAAGCAGCCATTTGCAGTACAGCAGATCCGAGAATTTCGAAAACCTGTTGTCCATTGCGTGTGCCAAGCTGGTGTGCCATGTATTCACTGATAAGTTGTACAAGTGGGAGTATCCTTGATTCCTGTAGACGTGCACTTGGAAGTGTGCCACTTGGAAATTTGTCCTCTTATGGGCTCTTCTTCCCTTGTGCAGATCTGACGACGTACGACACAGGAAAGCGGTTACTCCTGCAGCATACGAACCTCAAGGACAACTATTTCACCCACTCACTTGCCAGGTGAGCTGGTAGTTGCTGTTTGTAGGATAGTTCAGCCACATACTCAACCTTGTTTTAGCTGTTGAAAGAGGGGCGCATGTTAACATGCACCGACGATGCATGGACAGAGCAAGGGTTGCTACTGTTTTATAAGGCCTTATGAATTCGCACACTACACCTACCGTGCTGAATACAGTAAAGCCTTCATAACATGTACCTGCCGGAAATGCGACATAACTACACACTAATTGGTAGTGCGCATTGACCAACAAGTACGAAATTACATGTCCTGACGTGCGCCATTTCTGCCAACAAAAAAATAAATACAGTAGACTCTCATTAAACGGAACCTGTAGGGACCAGAATACAATATGTTCCATTTAACAAGAGTTTCATTTACTGAGAGATGAACAGGGGAACAGAATGCAAGTACGAAATGAATCATATCAGATTCACTTGTTCCATATGAGGGAGCACACTGCTCTTTAAAAAATTTCTTTATTTCTTGATTGATTTTGATGGAACTTGGCGAGTTAATGTATATTTGTGTGCTGATTTCAAGTATGCAATTATTTTTCTAGTATAATGTATACTTCTTAAAATACAAAATATTTCATGTGCCTTTTCACATTCTTATAATAAAGTTTGAGTACCAACTGGCCCACCAACAATCAGTGTTACAGTGAATTATAAAGAAATTTTGGAACAATATTTTGGTGTCAGTATCACTCGGAACAGCATAATGTACAGGGTGGTTCCACGAGAGATCGAACATGCATGTTCGGTCGATATTTTTGTTTGGTCTGGGTTTTTTATATGTTATGCGGGCACATAAGAGTTCACGGAACCGAAAATTTTATTTCCGAAAAACGCTCCGAGTGCGAGAAAAAAATATTTGAAGATGGCGGCGCGGGCGTCTTGTTTAATGTGAACTGTAAACGTGGCATCGAAAATTTTTTGTGTTGGTTTTAATAGACAATACTGTGAACTACATACATGCTTTTTTGATGCTGTCCTCCAAACGGAAAAAATGTAAAAAAATGGCAAACACGGCCCAAATCGAAAATGTTTGCTAAGTTTGATGCGTCTTCGCCCGTTTGCTATTGTACGCAGAAACTTAAAAACTGTGTCACATATAGATAAAGGCCTCTGAAATGTTTCTGCAAAAGATCGCTTTCCTACAAGCAGCGTAAAAAAAAGAAAAAAAAATAGATAAAAAAGCACGTTTTTTTTCAAAAAAGCTCATTTTCAAAAAACAAAATAAAAAAAACCCCGGTCTCAATTATGACGAAATTTTTTTTATCGAAGAGCGCTTATGTCAGTCAATGCACGATCATATGTCCTCATTTGCTTTGTTAACGAGATATAACGGGCCAAAGTGACCCTTGCTGTGTGTTCTCACTTCAGTACCTTTGATGGTTGTTATCAGCTTGCATTGTGCGTAAATCTACAGTACTAATTATTTTGCTGCAGCGAAACTTCACTCTGGTGGCCTGTCTTCAGGAAAAATGTATTCTCAGATTTTATTTGTGTCTAGCGTGTGCGGGGTGGGCTGCTTCTGCTCTTTGAAGGACTACGCGTACACAGTTTGCAGCCTGCAACCTCGCCTACAAGCATCAGAAGACAGGTGGACGCACCTGTTCAACGTATTAATGGCTTCATGTTCCTCAAGAAATGCTTGACTACCTCCACGCGGTTCTCAGATGTAGACAGGTTTTCCATAAGGCGCGTAAGTGAATGCCAGCAGACCTCTGTCGCGAATATTCTCAACATATGTGGCAGTGGCCTCCGCAGGTAGGCAACAACAAAAACAGTAATGGCAAAAAAAAAAAAAAAGATAAAAGCATTTGCGCAACGAAAATGTTATCGAAACGTGGAAGGCCAAGCTAGCCTCGGAGGTCCTGGACCAACAATGATGTCTCGTTGCCAGGGCCAAGGAGGCAGCGAAAGCCAGAGGGTTCCTGGAATGAGAAGACCTCCCACCTTGGGTAGACGCGGGTCTTGCACCGCGATACCGTTTCTTGAAATAAATGTTTATTCCTCCTCCTCCTCCTCAACAATCTTCTTCTTGGGAACACGTAAATAATTGGCGCATAATACTCAGATCTAATCACGGGTCACGCGCATCGTGTGCAGTGAACAGACCAAGTCAATACGTTTACACTGAACAGCGCCACACTCATTCTCACTTATGCGCTGCTGTCGTGAATGAGTTTCCGAAATTGCTCATGTTTTCACGCTTTATGACCAATGCTTTGTCTGTCTAAAGGCTTTGTACTACGACAATTAATGTGTGGGTCACACTCGTACGAAATTAAGGATAACGCATACGTCTGGAGCCACAAGTAATCCCTACTGTTCTCGACGTGCGAAAGCATTTTAGCAAAATTGCCGACAAAACATCATAAATTGGGCAGCTTCGGCCACTTGTGGCTTAATCATGCTGCACCACACGTTTTCTGGCTGCTGAAACGCTGAGGTAAAGGTCGAGACGATACAAGATGACGTTATCTGCGACGCCGAAAACATGCGATTGCGGGAAGCGAAATTAACGACTCATGAGTGGCTGAGATAACTTCTTACAAATGTTGTTTAGGCACACTGTGCGTCGAATAGATAAGATGGTTAGAGCACTCAAAGCACGTAACGGAAGGGAAGCAGGCAGTGAGAAAGCACCTCCATAACACGGCGTGTGGCATTTAGTTACAAATTAAGCTAGCTTGTCGCTGCATACAGATGCTTTTTTTGTGTGTGCAAGGTGAGTTTCGGCAAATTCACCTAAAGCATGTGCTCGCGGTGTCTCGCGTGCTACTGATTACCGAATAATGGCGGGGTAAGTTGAGGTTGCAGGCTGCAAACTGCGGATATTCGCGACAGAGGTCTGCTGGCATTGCCTTGCGCGTCTTATGGAAAACCTGTCTACATCTGAGAACCGCGATGAGGTAGACCAAGCATTTCTTGAGGAACATGAAGCGATTAATATGTTGAACCGGTGCGTCCACCTCTCTTCTGATGCTTGTAGGCGAGGTTGCAGGCTGCAAACTGTGTACGCGTAGTCCTTCAAAGAGCAGAAGCAGCCCACCCCGCACACGCTAGACACAAATAAAATCTGAGAATACATTTTTCCTGAAGACAGGCCACCAGAGTGAAGTTTCGCTGCAGCAAAATAATTAGTACTGTAGATTTACGCACAATGCAAGCTGATAACAACCATCAAAGGTACTGAAGTGAGAACACACAGCAAGGGTCACTTTGGCCCGTTATATCTCGTTAACAAAGCAAATGAGGACATATGATATTGAAACCGTGCATTGACTGACATAAGCGCTCTTCGATAAAAAAAATTTTCGTCAAAATTGAGACCGGGGTTTTTTTTTATTTTGTTTTTTGAAAATGGGCTTTTTTGAAGAAACTTGCTTTTTTAACTATTTTTTTCTTTTTTTACGCTGCTTGTAGGAAAGCGATCTTTCGCAGAAACATTTCGAAGGTCCTTATCTATATGTGACACAGTTTTTAAGTTTCTGCGTACAATAGCAAACGGGCGAAGACGCATCAAACTTAGCAAACATTTTCGATTTCGACCGTGTTTGCCATTTTTTTACATTTTTTCCGTTTGGAGGACAGCATCAAAAAAGCATGTATGTAGGTCACAGTACTGCCTATTAAAACCAACACAAAAAATTTTAGACGCCACGTTTACAGTTCGCATTAAATTCGGCCGCGAAATCCAAAAATATTGCGGTGAGCAAAAACAAGACGCCCGCGCCGCCATCTTCAAATATTTTTTTCTCGCGCTCAGAGCGTTTTTCGGAAATAAAATTTTCGGTTCCGTGCACTTTGAATGTGCCCGCATAACATATAAAAAGCACAGACAAAACAAAAATATCGACCGGACATGCATGTTCGATCTCTCGTGGAATCACCCTACAGTAGTATTTCAGAGCATGGTATTTCTTGAAACACGGGTCTGTGCACAGCGTCTTGTCGCAGTCTGCACAAATAAAACGTGTGTCTGTTCTCTTGCATTGACGAGTTGTGTTGGTACACATACATGTCATCTTCTCTGTGTGCGGCTGCCTTGGGCAGAGTAAACTCGGTTATTAAGGAGAACGAGAATACCTCATGAGTAGAGACCGGATTATAGGCAAATGCCTATTTTTTTTCCTTGCGTTCCTATCGCGCCACTTTGATATATGAGCATGAATTAGGGGTAAAGGAGGGCTTTTATAGTGTTTTTATAGTGCCTATAAATGCCTATTTTTGGGGTTTGTGCCTAAATGTCTATAAGTGCCCATAAATGCCTATTTTCAAAATTGGTGCCTATATGAACGCTATTTAGCCTCAAATTTTGCTTTCGAGTACAGTTTGAGACCGTAATTCATGTTACCGGTCAAAATTGACGTTCCGGAACTTTATGGGGTGCAACAACTTATAGTTCCCCAGTTCAACAAACATCCGGGAAGCAACCGATAGCAGCAGTGAAATTAGACGCGCCGGCCACTTTGCCCCCACCGCACTGACATGGCGCGAGCAGTTGGAACAGGGGAGAGGAAAGGACGCTATTTCTGCAACCCTAAATGGGAGCACGTCCCAGGCGGGAAGGCGGGAAGAGGAGAGGGGAAGAAGAGGAGAGTGGCGTCTATGGCCTAGGACGTGGCGGGCGACTTTACCGCCGGTTTTCCAGTCCAGTGTTCCCATGGGATTGAAGCACCTCCTTGAAGACTTGGGCGTGGGGGGGGCAGAAAGAGGAGGTGCCTGCGCGCAGCAGCAGGAATATGGAGAGCGAATGCGAAACCATGGAGTGCCGTCAGGGGAAAATAGAAAGTAGGTAAAAAAAAAATCAGATGTGCACATGGCTTTTGTTTTGTTTGCAATTTACTCTTAAAGGGCGCTTCACCAGATCACATTAGAAATTTTAGTCACATACTGGAAGTGTTCGCGTGCCCAGTGAAGGGCTTTGTACCACAAGAACTTTTTAATTGGTTCATTAGGAGCCACGAAAGCATGATGCCGGTAGATGAGCTTGAAACCTTTGCCACTCGCAAGCCAAATTCCTTCCCTGCCCTCTTCGGTATCAGAGAAACTCTGAGCCGGAAGATCATACGGCGTTGACGCATCAACACGCCATGCGCACGCAAGATTACACTATGTGCACATGACATGCCCAAGCCAGGTCGTGCGCACAAGCGGTGTTGTATCGTTTCGGCGTTCGCTCTATAGTGTACTGCCTGTTACTGTGCGATGGATCCCTCTATGCGTTTGGAAAGGCTGGCATGGATCCTGTATCCTTACCACGACACAGCGCGTCGCACAGCTGGAATTGCTGTAAGGAACGATGCACCAAAAACATGCTAAGCGTTGTCAGGGGCTGGCGCCGGCACGACGCGGGAAAGGCTAGAACACGTACACAAAAGAAATATAGGCAGCTAAGTCTCGCATCGCTCTCGATTCGAAGAAATAAAACTAAAGAAAAGAGCGCACACATTCCGTTTGTAAGTTTTAATATTTCTATTAACTTTCATTCTTCTATTCAAGCAACAGTTGCACAAATTACACATGTAGCCTCGAATAATTCTCGCAGTTTCATGTACGACTGTGACATACACAGGACCATTCCTTGTTGAACTTCACCTCCCCCCACATTGGTGCGCGCGCCCGTGAGATAAAGGGCACGAGGCATTCAGTCTGACATTTCACCTCCTTCCGGGGAGCGTAGCTTTGCAAATCTTGGCCGACGTGATCGTTAGCGCAATGCATGCATTACACTTCTAGCTCGAAACGCTCAAACCTGGTAAGGGGCCCTTTATGGGGTTCACACGAAGAGGAGAAATTGACTCTGCGCTATTAGACCCGGCCAATACAAGGCCAACAGACCCTTCTGGCCTTTTAGTGGTCTGGCTATTGAATCCTGTGCTGCCCTTCCCAGCCATGCCGAAAAGAAGCAGACCCAGGAGCGTGTTTATTCGATGGTGGACACTTAACTTACCATTCTGGACAATAAAAGGAGAGACCGTGTTCTGGAAACTATGCCGGAAAAGGCACCATTGCATGGCTATGTTAAATCATTGACGCCTTTGTACAATCATAAAATATAACATTTGTTTGCTTTCCTGTCGTAGACCAGGTCGCGCACGTCCTTATTTGAAAATTTGAGTTTTTGTAAAAATTTATTGTGCCTATATTTACGATTTTGGGGGGCCTAAAACTGTGTTTTTCCTGCCTATTTTTGGCGCCTAAAACACGATTTTTAGTGCCTAAAAATCCGGCCTCTACTCATGAGTGTTGGTGATGATCAAGCTAAGAGCAGCACTAATAAAGACGGAAATCAGCTTACATCGCCCCTGCAAGGAAGTGATGGTAAACATAAAAATCAAATTTCACGCGCCTCTATTGTGATCATGCAGCGAAACCGAAACCATGAAAGGGTGTTGCCCATCAGCGTCGCCGCTGGCAGTGCGATGTACTGATGCTAGAAATCAGTTGTGTTTATCTCCGCAAGAAGGTTAGCACAATCATTTCCAACACTTTTTGTAAGTCCTAGGAGGTGGCAACACGTCCCAGTGAGCATGCATCGTCGTTACGGCACGAAATTCCAAGTGGAGGTTTGAAAATGTAGCCGTACGGCAAAGACACTGCGGTACAGAAAACTGACGCCGTACATACATGGCAAGAACACTCAAAGGGTTAATTAGTGTCAATGCACTGTGACACACAAAGCAAACAAGAATTAAAAAAGGCAGCATGGCTGTACAAACAAAAGTAAAGAAAAAAACAATTGAGTGAGAATGTTACATGTATAAAGAAGTTTGACTGTTTTGATGGTTTGACTGCTTTGAGTAGTTGGGTGTGACAATGTGTGTTGTGGTGCAGTGGGATGTCCGGCCTGATAGCAGCAACCCTGGGGACACCTGCTGACGTGATCCGCACGAGGGTCATGAACCAGCCTACAGACAACCAGGGAAGGTGAGTGGCATGCATTGTTGACTTCTTTTTTTTTTGCATTCCGAATGCCACTGTAGCTTTAAAGAAATGCTCCCGAAGTCACCTGAAAATAGCCTTCTTGCCATTCCTGACAACGGTAGCAGTTACTTGAGCTTGGCGTTTACTACAGCTTCTGTTCCAGCTGCTGTATATAGTACATGTAAACAACAAAGAAATAGTATAAAACAAATTTCATCAAAATCGAGCCATTACTTTGCTGGAAAAAAGTGGTACGCACATGTCCCTTTAACTCATGAAGGTATCCTCATGCGATCACATCCCCGGGTATTGGGATGAAATGGCCGAAACAAGTGGCACAGAGGGCCACATCTCAAATTGTGTAGGGGTAATGTTGTGTGCACCTCATTTCCAGTAGCAGAATAGCACCAGCACATTAGCCTTGCAAGCATTCATAGGGCAGTGGTCTGTTCCTGTAAAGCTTGCTTCACTGCACACATAAACCATTTTTTGTCGATTTTGTTGTCCCTTGTTCCGCTGCCGAAATGATGGAGTACTGGTGCTGTCCTTGAATATCTGCCCACTATTCAAGAGGTAAATGATATGGAGAAAATTATTCCCATGCACCATTATGCCACAATCAGGCTTAGTGAAGGGCATCACAGTTTCGCAGTAGGCTGTGTTTTGATGCATTTATCAGTCAAGTTACCGCACAAGTATACAAAAACACATGATGACTGGGAGCTGAAACCGTCTCTCTAGAAAACCAGAAAAAGAGAAAATTACAGCATAGACCGCTTATAACGTAAGTCGCCGGAGTCGCGAAAATCCGCACTATAAGCGGTACCGCACTATAACCAAAACAACATTTTTTGGAAAGGCTGCGCGAGCGCAAAACATGACCAAGAGACAGCCGCGCGATTCCGACTATCGGGGCATGCGAATGGGACGTAAGTTTGCATCCGCTTAAGTTTGAAAATGTTGAACGATTAGCGTCCGCGGACCTGCGGTGCTGACATAACAAACGCGCAAAAAAAAAAAAAAAAAAAAAAAAAAAAAAAAAAAAAAAAAAAAAAAAAACGCCGTAACGGAAAGACGCCAACTAACTTTTCGGATCTCCTCAGTTATGCGGAGTTTTCCGCGATACCACAATGCACAGAAACTATACGTCAAACGGCAATTGAAGTTTCCGCACGCTTTCGATTTTCCGGGCGCGTGCACGATGTCGAAAACAGTGGCGACCACGAACCGCCACACGAGTGTTACACACACAAGCCCTCATTTTCGTCGAAGTTGTAAGGCACCCCTTCTAAATGTAACAAGTGCGAAATGTTCCGTTGACTCGGCACCAAACCGCAACTTTCATAGTCCGCGGCCACCACCGACGAGGCAGCTAGCGTTCGTTAGGCCTAGCGCGTGCGTTGCAATGTGGCATGCCGTCGCGAGACGCTTGCCCAAGAAACGCGGAGATCGGGCGTAGAAGAGATCGTTTCACGCGTGCTGCCCTCGGTTTAGCTCGTGAGTGCGCAATTATTTTCCTGCATAGAATAAATCAACTAGCCCCTCAAGACGTCCTGATCAATGAAGTTTCGGTTCGCGGTCGGGAGAACATCCGCCGCAACTATCCTGAAAAAAAGTCTTCCAAGCTTGTGAGTCCGCCTGTTGGTCGTCGAAGGCGAAAGCGCGATCGCGTCTCAAAGCATTGTCACTAGCGCGGTAATCGACTCCGCACGCGCGAAATCTGCGCTCTACGACGACTATTTTCCCGATAGAAAACTGAAGAAACAAACAGCGGTGGACGCGCGGGCGCCCGTTCGTGGCGGGGCGCGCATGACAGGCGGCCGAATCAAAAGCGGCAAAGGCTTCCCCGTAGCCTACGCAACCAGTCCCCCTCCACACACCCCGCACCCGCGTAGGGCAGCTGCACCCCCCCCCCCTTCTTCCTCCCCCCTCGCGCCTCGGTCATTCTTTCCGCGTCCCCTCCTTTGTAACGCTGTCGTCGCTCTCTCCCCGGCCGGCGCACCTGCGCTGATAAGCGCGCTCGTCCCCTCGCTTCTCGGAGGAGTTGCCGGCAACCGCATTATAACTGGTCTTTCATCTCGGGGGGACTGCACAATAAGCGGTATGCGTATACATGGAGTCCTATGGGAGGGTAAACGGGAGTCAGAAAAAGCCGCATTATAGCCGGTCCTGCACTGTAAGCGGTTACGTTATAAATGGTCTGCGCTGTACTTGGCATTTTGAATGACAGGCTTTTTTTATCTGAACAAGAGGAAAATTCACAAGCTTCCATAGAAAATGGAACAAATTTGAACGACGCTGTGGTATTACTGTTACCTTCCGAAGCTGCAGTGAAAACAATTTCTCTCTAGCTTACACAGACTTCGGTTAGGTAGCAGGCCACTTAGAATCGCGCTAATTGTGACAGATGGTGTGGGAGAAAAAGCTTTCTGCAGAAAAAAATGTGGGATGTATGTGTCCCGCTGACGTATAAGGGGTTAAGACTAGGCTTGTGCGAATATTCGAATGCTTCGAATATTCGAACGAATATTACTGTATTTGAATTCGCTTCGATTCGAATTTAAATTGTTGAAAATTTCGATCGAAATGAACGAATAGGTGTATATTAGTCCGGATGTAACCCCCTGTAAAGGTGGTTTCACCGCATTGGAGGGGTGCTAAGCCATGAAAGCACCTATCCAGGTGTATATAAGACTGCATGTAACCCACTGTAAAGGTGGGTTCACTGCAGTAAAGGGATGCTAAGCCGTGAAAACACCTATCCAGGGGAAATCCGCACTGCACGAAGCCTCACTTCAAGGTTAAATCAACATATTACCCTCACATCGATCCATCATTTTTTAAGTTTAAAAGCTTGTTATACCATCTTATATGCTATAAGTATTGAAAATTTTAAAATGTAACATATTTTACAGGTTATCACTTGCATTCTTCTCCTGCTACCATTCAAAGTTGTTTCCACTGCCTTTGAACCAAAAAAGAATGGCATTTGCACAGGCCTTGTTTCAATTAAAAAAAAAATACTGTGCAGGTTAGTTGGGTCATTACAAATATGGCCATTTTTATCTATAATATGTGATATATAGTATTCCAATTCGATTCGAAATTATTCGACCAAAATCACTATTCGCTTCGAACCTAAAATTCACTATTCGCACAAGCCTAGTTAAGACCATATTAGCTCCCTTTCCCTTACGCTTTCCCGAATACTCTTGGAGCTGTATTCACATATATTGTTTCTCAATCTCTGGTCTCAATTTAGTCACCGTCAATCATTGTCAGTCACTGTATACATCTGTTGCGCATGAGAATGTGTGTGAGCGCTCACATATGCACTTGCCTTGTGGGGCTGTTAGAGTGGTTTCGGCGACACGCAAAAGGGGCATTTATTGTGCCATTTATGCAGCAATGCCAGATAGCCAGCATAGCGTTTTTTTTTAGTCTACAGAACACAAAAAAATCTAGGGGCACCTACAGTGTCTGTCGTCATAACTGCGTGACCAGAACACCAGCTATCTTTGTTGTGCTTGCCTTGCAGTGAAGCTGAACATTGGGAGATGTAAGACAGTGTAGTGTGCCCGCACTATGCGTTTAGGTGTGCTGAAGTTTTGCCCTGTTTGCTTCTCATGCAGGGGTCTGCTGTACAGCTCTCCACTAGACTGCCTACTCAAGACCGTGCGGGGCGAGGGGTTCAAGGCACTCTACAAGGGTTTCTTCCCCATCTGGGCACGCATGGTCAGGTACCCATGGTTCTTTTATTGCGATAGCAATTATATGGACACTCGCGGCTGGTTTTCGCCGTCGGCGTCGGCGTCATTTGCCGTATATGTATATGTATATATATAACCGGCCCCGCGTCGTTCGTGAGCGTGAAAAAGACGCGAGGGGGGGATCCCTCGAGCGACCTTCGATTTTACGAGCGCGGGCTTGCGCGTTATCTCCCCTTCTCTGCGGCCGACAGCGGGGTGCCGGTGTACCCTTCTACGTGCTGCGCTCTCAACGCGAAGAGAATTCTCTTAAACAAGCGTTTTCTAGAGTTGCGTGAGATCGATCCAAAAGACTTAGCTGCCAGCCTCACTTCGTATAACATTACAATTTTTTGCTATTGCATTCATTGCTTCACCCTTGCGGTGAAACTGTGACTTTTTTTTCTGCTCACTGCCATGCAGGCAGTTGCATGCTTGAATGTCAGCTGTGGCTGCATTTGAGTTGTGGCAGAACTGAAAAAAAAAAGTAGGAGAAAAATCTGGCAGAACACATCCTTTGGGCACTATCATCCGGGTTGATGTTCTTAGCAATCAAGTGATGGTGCATATGTAATCTTGGGTTGGGCAATTCGTTACTGGTACTAATATTAATGATTTTTGATGATGTTATGCAGTTATGAAGTGATAGACTCGATTTACACAGCTGTCAAGTGCTCCATCACGTCACCATTGCGCATCAGCATCCTTCATCTGAAGGCATTTCCTGGCCAGTTTCTTATCTCATGTGGTGCGTCACTGAAGTTGCCTGACGCTTTTAACATTGCAGATGTCCCGCTTTTGAAGTGTAAGTGCCGAGAAAACATTGCGCCACATCTGACATTGGTGCTGGCGAGTATTTAATGGCTGTGTGAATTCGGCCTAAGTTGTCTGTTCAGATGCATGCTCTTTGGCATATTCCCAGTGACTTGTGATATCTCCTGGTTGAGACGGTGGCTAGTGGTAAGCTTCAAGTTTGCCAAGCACTTCACTGTGGTACCTGTCAGAACCACGGCACCACTTTGCAGTAGAGCTGTGCGAATAGCAAAATTTTGGGTGCGAAGTGAATTCATATAGTAAAGTTTAGTGCCAATCGAATAGACTAATTTTTGAATATTTCTCAAATATTTTCGAATACTTCGAAGTGAAATTACAGGAAAAAAAGTTGCAGAAGATCCCTAAGCATATTCTAAATTGTATTATAAAAAAATATAGCTCTGCAATGGCGCAACTGGGTGCTGCCATTTTGGGACTCGTCGGAAAGTGCTTTTCTCCGTCTTCAAATTTCTCACTTCAGCTAGGTCCTCCATTCAGAAACAAGCGTATAAAAAAACATGTTTAAATGTTTCAAGAAAGTGCGCGAAAAACGTGGACGAAGAGAGACGGGAACAACAATTTCTTGAAACATGGAATACCAACTCGCCCAACAGTCCATTCTTCAAAATGTTTAAAGTTCATTTTGAGGCCTCCCATTTGCTGCGTCCGCCATGTTGCTCCAGCACGCCTCGCCATTGGCCCAATGCTTGCTCTGGGTAGAGCATAGCAAGCATAGTGTGCTGCTTGTGTGTCGCGAGGTCACGGCTATCGACCATCACGCTACTTAGTGACGCGTTCGCACTCCTACTGTGTTCACTGGTCGACTATCATTTAGAATATAATTATGCTTTAGTTTGGACAGCTGCAAGCAGGAAGTTCAATCATCAGATTACGATAGTGCACTTCACTCGTTGCGAACATCGCATATGCACGTCTAGGACCAACTGTATTTAGCATAATTATATTCTTGTGGGACCCATGGTTAGACGTTCTGCTTATCAGCACTTCGGACTTAGTGATGAAGACCAATGCGGGACGACATTTTGTACTTGTGATCGAGCATTACATACTTGAAATTTTGGGCAACAGAGCTATGCACACTGTAATTGAGCTTACTACTCAAAGTTGTGGCCAGGCTTAACTCCGCTCATGGCGCCGATGTACGAGACAAATCCGAACTTTGTGGGCAAGGATATTGCGCTAGCAGATATGTGAAAGCAATGAAGGCGTAATGTGCTTCATTGCATGCAACGAGATCGTCTGCTGGCTCTTCGGAACTGTGGATGGGCATTTTACATATCGGCAGCAGACCCCTCGGCCAAGCTTGTTGAGCATTGACTGCTTGTAGCACCGGTGAAAGTGGCTAGCAGTTTCGCATGTCGGTGCCCTAAAACGCAAGACCAAGCACGCTGTGTGCCGATTTGTTGTTGTTATACTTATTTTCCATTATTATAAGCCATTGTATTTATTTTCCGGAAGTTAGAATACTTTGAATAGTAAAATTCCGATGCGAATCGAATAGCAAACACTATTTGAAAAATATTCGAAGATTGAATATTCGCGCACCCCTACTTTGCAGTCATGAGGGTGTGCGACTATTCACTTCGCGTTTTCACTTGGGACGTTCTGCACCATCCGCTCTAAGCAGTAACATTTTGCAAGCTAAAGAAGTGGCGAAAACATAAAGGACAGGCTGTTCGTATCTCCAACTACGACTTGGATGGTAGGTTAGGTTAGCATGGGTAAACTTTTTAAGGACAGGGGCACTAACATCCATTTATAAAGGCAACATGCTTGAATTGTTTTTGTGCCTGATGTCAAACGTGCATTCTGTGTGATAGTTGTGTTACATTCCACTATTGCGTTATTTCTTAATGGGGCTATTTAAATGTTTTTGTAAAGAACATGCGTATATTTTTCTTCAAACTGTTCCTTAACTTAACAAGGTGCGTGTTTGGGCTAGTTGGTACTCCATTTGAACAGCTAAATAGCGCAAACTTCAGGGACAAAAGACAAGAGAGTGCGAGACACACAAGCGCTTGTGTGTGTCGCACTCTCTTGTCTTTTGTCCCTGAAGTTTGTGCTATTTAGCTGTTCCTTAAACTAACTAACATGTCCATCCTTGATTCTCACCACTATTCTTCAACTTTCTTCCTAATGTATCTTGCAGGCACCATGGTCTTTCACATTTTGGGTCACGTACGAGGAGTTCAGGCGTTTCGCTGGCGTCCGCTCATTCTGAAGATGGGCCCCGTGCTGACTCCTTCGGACCCACAATCCCATGTTCCTGCCTGACTTTGTTTTGCATTGTTTTTCATTCCTCTTCATATCAGAAAGAGAAAAAGAGCGACGTGTCGCAGCTCTTTGCTGGGAGCCGCTGCGGGCACGTAGCGTGTGCAGTATTCTACATCCTTATGTTCGTTTTGCCACCCCTCAGTGCACTTGCAAGAGGCCACGCAACCCATGATGTTCTATTTAGTTATTGTTGTTCTTGTAGTTGTTATTGTTACTGTTGTTTTGGATGCGTATGGAAGTCTGCGGATGATGGCTCGGTTGGGGCAGGTGTGGTTTGTACAGCAGCAGATGAATTTGCCTCATATTACGAAAGCTCTGCTGCATGTGTACGGTCCACCTGTGAAGCTAGAACACCTGGTGGTACATGTGCGAGTGACGTAGCCGTTTGCTTGTAAAAATTGCGACGTTGCGTACGGTCACGATAGATAAATTTTTGTTGGCCCGTAGCCATTTCTACTATGATGTTCAGGAAGCATTCACGGCGTTGTGGCAATCGATTCTTCAAAATGTTTACGATATTTTTGCTTCGCTGTGACCATAAGTGGATGCAGGTGCTCTTTCAGGCCCTTATTTTTCTACTTGGGGAGACACCAACGTGATTGTTGAGCGGTATTCGAACTCTGCAACATGTGTGGTAACGATGAGATGTACTGTTGAGCCGTTTCTTGCCTAAGGTTAGGTGGCTGTGTGATGCTTGATGTCTGGTAACGTTGAAGAGGCCGTGTTTTGATGGGACTAGCAGCTGCGAGTGAGTTTTCATACATTTAGTTTTGTGCATTGTGTCTTTTGTTGGTGTAGTTCTGTGTTCCTTTCTTCTGAGGTTTGCTTTTTTTTTTAGATTGCTTTCTGCTCAAGCTTCCTGTAGTAGTCGGAGATGCGATTATACTAAAGCCAGAGTCTCTCTTGGTGTTTTGCATTGCACGCAACTCAGCGTTGTAAAATGTTTCCCTTTCACCTGATTATGAAGAGTTGGCTGTCAACTTAAGGAGTATTATTTAATGCCAAAATGTCAAACTTGTCAGACTGGAAACACAGTCATTATCATACGACGTATGCACAGATGAAAAGTAGGGTAAACGCATTCACTTCAAATGAGCATTGTTCAAATGGTGAGGATGTTTTACGCGTACAACGCGTAAGTTTCTGTGTCATATCTTGCCTATCAAAGTGTTTCTTAGTGTTGAAGTATTAGCATTTTCTTAGTGTTTATGATTCACGTATCGAGAACGTTTGTTGCTGTACAAAATGTTGTTTCAGACAACTATTTTGTTAAAAAATGTGCCTATGTTCTTTAAAGCTGCTCATCTGTGTCACGTTTTGTGCTGCAATGATCGTGTGAGTAGCATTTCCCTTCTGTGGTCCTAACTAGGAATGCCTTTCAGGTATATGCCAAACTGAAAGTCCGCGAAGGTGAATGCGTTACTGTTGAAATGTAGGAATGACATCTCTTTCCGCAGCTTATTGTTTACGAAGAGACCTGCAAAAGGTACTCAAGGTTGGATCATGCTTCAACCCATGCATCACTAGAAGTCTGGTCACTCCTGCGCTGAAAGAGGTTCCTTGTATAGTTTGATCGGCCGCAAAATAAGCATGAGATGTACTAAAAACTACCATCATGTAATGTAATTGTTTTTCCAAGACACAAATGTCATGGAAAATAATTGGCAGATTGAAAGTGTGCAACTAAGTGAAAGATATGTATGTAATGTAATATGTTTGGAATGGTGTTACGATAGAGACTGCAGGCCTTTCCTGTGTGTTTTAGCAGAAGAGAACTTGACATTTCTCTTGGTTTTTTAGAGATGAACGTCATGCACTGCACCAGGAAAGAATATGCCCTGGCTTTGTTAGGTACTCAGGTTTAGTAATGATATTGTTTCGTTCTGTTAACGTCTTTTGAGTTGCATGCTTGTTTGAGTTGTTGGTATTTTGCAGTGCTTTATAGTACTTGTTACTACTACGTAGATACAATACCGAATGTATAGGAAAAAAGTGTTGCTTCAGACATGTTTTAATGTTTGGGCCAGCATACGCTGCTGATCTCAAAGTTGCATGGCGTATATAAGACATTTTATACGAAACCATCCGAGAATAAAACAATAAAAAATTGGTTTTTAATCACAGGGTGTATGCATGTGTATCATGCATGTGTATCCAAGCCTGCACGTCTTTGAGGAAAGTTTATTCCAGCGTTTCTTTGCAGATGAGGCTGTCCGACATGTTCTGAGAACAAATCTTGGGTGGCGTCCGTAACTGCTTAAGATGCATGTTTCATTAGCAGTTGCGAGCAATGCTTTATTTCATAATAGTATGTTTTATTGCTGTATTTGGCCAAGTGCAAAGTTCCATTGTGGTTCCTTGATGCCCACTGCTCTTATGGTTAGGGAGCCTACCAGTTGACGTGTTTAATACATTTCTAAGGCTCGCAACGTGAAAAGCTCGAGAAAAAAAAAAAACGACACAGGATCGAAAACGCATGATAATGCGCTATTGTGGTCTTTCTGTTGTGTGGCGTCTTTTTCGCAGCTTTTCACGTCATGAGTCAAAACTACGGCGTAAGATATACAGGAGCACCCACTCCACCACTGCGCAACGCATTAGCTCGGGACAAATCGTGCACCGCGGATGCAAGGGTCTAGCTCATTCTTTGCAGTCTCCCTCTGCTCCTGTTCGCACTTTCGCACGTGCTTTTCTCCTTTCCTTTCACTCTCGGCTGACCACTCACTTCACGAAGCACAGTGTCGAGGCATGTGGAGATCGTTGTGTGCGTGCCGTGTGCATGTGCTTTCATGCGTGCATGTGTGGGTGGCGGGAGCCAGCGGTGCATAGCAGACGACGAAATGGACAAGCAAGCAGATGCAGGAACGCGGCTGAGCACGACTGTGCGTCGTTGCTATAGACTATTTTCCTGCAAGACATATGGGCATCGCCATCTTGGGCTGTTAAGTCAATGTTTTCTTGTTTTTGTATATCGCGACGTTGAATTAATAAGGCCATGAAACATCATATGCACCAACCCCACCGTTTTCATGCCTATGCGTCTACCGTAACACTGTTTATTTAGTTGTTAAAGATACAAAACACAAAGGTTAACTGCTTAATATGGCGGCACTCAAACCCATCCGTAAAATAGTCTATAGCAACGACAGAGACCCCACCCATAGCTCTGCTAGTTTGAAGTACCAGCGTCTCTCCTCCAACATCTTTTTTCATTTGTCACGCCATCCGGCAAAGATGCTGTGAAGCATGAACTGGCATTGAAAAAATGTGTCCCTTCCCAGACAAGTGGACTCGGCGCTCCTGTCTTATCTTACTTCATGGTAAAAACCAACTCGCCCAACTTTCCATTGTGCTGATTACTATGACATCTGTCTGTGTTTGTATGCATGTGCAAGCTGCAAGACATGTACAAACCAGTGTAGTGTGTGTGTGTGTGTGTGTGCACTTTACACACTTGTATTTTGTGAATATGTGAATTCCCAGCGTTTTTGTTACCCTTGAGCGAAGCGTAGGATTACAAACCGTATATATATATATATATATACACCTATATATATACACACAAGCCTTGACAATGCAGTGCCTAGGCAGAAAGTGAGAGCATTGTCGGACGCGCTTAAATGGACGGCATTCGGTTGCACTATTGAACTTACTCATTGGAACATGGTGACGTATTACGTGCAAGCCTGTTGGATCGTAGTACTTGCATTTCCTTTTTGGGACAACCGAGATTTTGGAATGCACGGATTGATGACACTCTCTACACGACGTGCCATGTTTTTTCGTGTTTTTTTTTTTTTTTTCAGCCGACCAACGGCGTCTCCAAGAGTGGTGTTCTTTTGTGAAAATAAAAAACTGTCTATAAGTTGTGTTAAATCTACCTTGTCCGTGCTCAGTGTTCACACCCACCCTGAAGTCCTGGCTGTTTCGAAAGCCTTGTGGTTGTAGTGCAACCACTTACAACAATCGTCAAAATTTTCTTTCTTGTCTGAGCAGTAGGTGAGGTCTAAGTCTACGCTTGTGGTGAGCATATCTAGAACATCAGTCCACACGTGTTTATTATTATTAACCTTAAAGAGGTTTCCAGCGTGATGCCAATCCACCTTCTGTTAGCTTTCTCGTGGAAAAAGTCGGAAAATCTTCGGAAAATGCTGCTTCAGGCTGGTATTGCACAGCAACGTAACTTCTGTTGCAGGTAACTTCGTAAATGCCAAGCAAGCTTGCAAAGAAATGTTTTAAACAATTTTGTAAACGATTTCACATTTCAGCATATTGCGCGAGTGTGCTGTGAAAGTTGTGCGTGTATTCATATTGGTGAAGCGATTGCTTTAGCTAATTTTGACAAATCTCTTTAATTAACTAAGCCATTACTGGCTGCTGCATGCCACTCATGAACTATAGTAGGGACGTGTTTGACGATGAAAACCTTGTAATTTGACCTGCCACTCAACTACACGCTTTCACTTGAATAGTGATGGCCAAGGTAGAAAAGAGGGAGTGAAAAAAAAAAAACGCAAAATGAAAAGCAACAATTGCCTCGAGAAAAAAAATCGTGGCAGATAAGAACGTCTTTCAGTGCGTTTTAGAGCATGTAGGTAAAGGCAGTGCAGCTTTTGTGGGCGGAGCTTGCACCGACTTTGTAGGCTTGTTACTATTACGTGTTAACAACAGCTAGTTAGCTCTGCCTCATGGACAAAAGCCTAACACAATAAACTGATAACGATATCGAAAAGACAGAAAAGCTGTTGACATGTGATATTAAGCCATTAATACTGAATGTACAAAAACTGACAGCACATTTTTACACCAATAACCAGCAGTGTAAATGCCAATAATCGTTTGAGTGCTAGAGCCTAGCTGTGAGTTGCACTTGGAAAAGAAGTTCATCAACGTACGTTTCTGCTAAGGGCTGCTCAAGGCTATATTAGGTTAAGCTTCCTGATCCAGCACCTAGGCTCATGCTCGTATCTTTTTATTTTATTTCAAAGCACAATCATGACTTTATATAATTAAAAAATAGAACCTATATCTATAAAAACAAAATGGTTGCCACGGCAAGATCTGTGTACCCCCCTTGTGATTTTTCTTGACTTACACTGCTATCAATAATGATGTCAAGCAGATAAACACAAATAACGCATGTTATACTAAATGTATTTATTCGTTGAATGCCCTAATAGTTGTCACAAACGTCCTAGATCTGCGATACAAGCCGGAAAGTCTGTCCCTGGGGTTCAGGAATGACGTGGAAGTACTTCTTGTAGAGGGCTTCGGTGTTTCGCCCTTCGTAGAACTTTTGCACGCGTGGGTTGTTAAAGTCCAGGTCCACCTTCTCTCGCGTCAGCATGACGCGTCCCTCGACGGCCGCGATCAGTGTCTGTCGAGTGGGCCCAAACACCACCTGCGTGCATGTGCGGTGTTGGATTTCGAATCTAAGATACCACACTCTGAAGCCTAGTGTCTTACCCACTCGGCTAAACACCTGCACTTACAGAAGGTCAGTCTATCTGAACCATATAAATGCGTTGCACTGGCAATACAAAAAATGTAAAAAAAAAAAAATGTAAAAGGAGAACATATCCTATGAACTAGGGATGGGCAAATAGGTAGTTTGAGGTTCGAAGCGAATTCAAAGCGAATAGCAATTTGATCGAATAATTTCGAATTGAATAATTCGAATAGTACATATACGTATCATAAAAAAAATGACAATTTTGGTCATGACCCAGTTAACTTGCGCAATATTTTTAAGAATTGGAACTAGGTGTGTGCGAATGTCACTTTTTTTTGGTTCGAAGTGAAGTGGCAGCAACATTGCATAATAGAAAGATGTGTATAGCAATAGGGTGCAGGTTATAACTGGTACAATATGTTACGTTTTAAAATGCCCGTCTAATTCTTCTAAACCAAAAAAATGATCAATGGAAGAGAAGGTAATTAATACGTGCATTTAAAGGGGTACTGACACAAAAATTTTGGTCTCGCGTTTTTTTGCTGCAATGTGTTGCTGAAAGCCTGTTAAGTCATAACGCGGCACATCGTTTGCTGCAGCGCGTTTGCTGCAGCGCGGGCAAAGTTAGCCCTATACATTGACATAATATGGAGGGGGGGCTGCGACAAACCTTTGCCCCCCCCCCCCCCCTCCCTGAAGGTGAACCCTGCGCATGCCTATGCCTTTAACCTTGAAGTGTGCGGAGATTTCCTGTATGAGCGGTTTCACGGCATAGCATTCCCACACAGTGGTGAAACCACCTTTACAGGAGGTTGTATGAGCATAACTATTCATACATTCGTTCATTACGAATAATCTGAATTCGTGAAGCGAATTCGAATACCGTATTATTCGTTCGAATATTCGAAGCGTCCGAATATTCGCCCATCCCTACTATGAACGCCTTGTTGAAATATTTCGCGACAGTGGAAGAAAAGCCCTCTTTGGGATACATGTAACGCTGACATGGAGCTTTCTACGCATCAGAAAGATTCCGACTTTGGAAAAAAAAGAAAAAAGAAAAAAAAAACATCGCCAGTCTCGCGCGAAACGCGCAGCCCAGTAACAGTGAAAGCTGGCAAAGTGGCCTTTCTAGAGCCTTTTTTAAACACTCTTTGGGCAACTACTGCAAGTAAACTTGCATGGCACCCACTACGCCATAAGTCATCGTTAATTCTTTGTGAAGTGGGGAAGAGTCCACTATGCCATTATTTGTCATTCTTCGGAGAAGCGTGGTACCCGCTACACACATGTAAGGCATTATGTGCACTTTGTTGATGCTGTAGCTGATGACGATGGAGAATTATGGCTGAGCCTTTTGTAATGGGTCGGTAGCATTCAACGACCCACCCGTGTAGCTATTCGCATTGTGTGATGCCTGATTGTTACCTTACTCTTCTAAAATGCTCTATTACACATGTTAACGTGATTCCTTACCGACATGAAGCCTGCATAGGGTATGTTTGCAACGGAGTTGAAAGCACCGCCGTAGCTCTGTGGTAGAATACTGGGCTGCCAACAGGGCCGTACCCAGGAATTTTTTCGGGGGGTGTTTATGTGTGGAACGGCTAACTTTGACAACGGGTGGACAATGTGAAGGCATGTGAATACTTCAGTATCACCTGAAAAGGTAAAGCATGAAAAAAATTCGGGGGGTGTCAGAACCCCCTCAACTCCCCCCTAGTTACGGCCCTGGCTGCCATGCAGAGGGCCCGGTTCCGAACCCCATTGTCTCCGGGGTCTTTTTTATTCATTTCGTTTCTTTCTGATTTCCAGCAATAGCGGTTACGGACACCGGCAGCGGCAGATAACTACGGCGTCAAAACCGGTCCTTGTTGTGATCTCATAACAGCTTTCAAACATGCATTTCAATAATTGACCCAATTTTGATTAAACATGGGCGAATATTCGAGAACTCTGAATATTCGAAGGAATATAACAGTATTAGAATTTGCTTTGACACGTTCTAGAAATTTAAAATGAACAAATTGATATTACATTTTACCGCGTGCAACCCCCCTGAAAAGATGTTTTTACTGCAGCGTGGCGCTGCACTGCCGTGAAGCCACACTTCCTCCACCCAGATTAATTCTTTTCGGAGTTTAGAAGTGTTATATGCACTAAGTATATTGCAAATTTCAGGACTTGACATATTTTTCGGCTTCTAAATTGCAAACTACTCCTATTCAAATCTGTTACTATTGAAAGTTGCATCCAGTTCACTTCGAAAAAAAAAAAAAGACATTTGCAACAGCCTAGTTCTAATTCTTAAAAAATACTGTGCAAGTTACTTGGCTCATGACAAAATCTCATTTTTCTTTATATTATGTGATATATACTATTCAATTCGAAATTGTTTGACCAAATCACTATTCGATTCAATGCAAAATTTACTGTTTGCCCAGCCCTAATGCTGATGAATGCAGGGTCTATAAATGTTGTGCTAAAGTTCGGGTGTGCATTGAACAACTCTAAATTGGTGAAATGAAGTGGCAGCCCTCCAAAGAGACTTGCTCCTCAAAATTTCCTCTGTGGTAATGGAATGTTAAACCTGATCCAATTAATCGACCAACCAACCGATCAACCACCACATTCTGCAAGGTGACATGGTTAGACAAACGCAAATCTAAGAGACTCCAGCTTCTAGGCATTCCCAATCAATAAATAAATTAATCAATCAATCAATCAATAAATCACTAGACAACCTCTAAGGTGATCTGGCTAGAAAAATGTCAATCTAAGTCCTGACTTCCTGGTGTTATAATGTATGAATGAATGAACCAATAATTGAATCAATGAATCACCAGCCATGTTTCTGAGGTTACAATGGCTAGACAAATGCCAATACAAAGTCCTGACTTCTAGGTATTCCATGTCCAAACAACAGCTTTGCTGTTCTTTTTCTATTTGATTGTCAAGTGCTCTGTGTCTGTGAGAACTAGCAGACAGTAATACCAGGGAAAGTATAGGGGATGTTATTTGTAGTGATTGTGATATAAATGTGAAGAAAGTCAGGTGGACGAAAAGATAACTTGCCGCCAGCAGGGACTGCACCTGCAACCTCCGAATTAGAAGGTTGTAGGTTCGGTCCCCTGCCGGTGGCCAAGTTACCATTTCGTCCACTTTACTTTCTCCACATTTATATCATAATCACTACAAATAACATCCCCTATACTTTCCCTGGCATTATTGTCTGTTAGTTCTCATTAATATTGTGTCTAACAAAGAGAAACGAGCCCTTAAAGTTCCCCTGTGTCTGAGGAAGTATTTCAGTAAGACAGAGCCATGCGTTTACATAAAGAAACAGTGAAATCACTATCTGCTCTCCTAATGGGGTTCTCACATTTAGTCCTGGATGAAATCTGAGGCGGTTCTGCTTGACAATCATGTCCCCTTTGTGTGCAATCATGCCATCATGGATGTAGACATTCAGCCTCTGGCCTCTTGCTGTGGGACCCTGGCGGCAGGCGCGGTTGCCCTTGGCGGCACCCCGCACGCACTGGAGCTGCACTGCACTGGAGCCCGGCGCTCCGACTAACACTGCAAGAGATGGTGAGGTTGACGTGAGAACATATAACCATGACAGCATTGGCCCAAGTTAATGTCACAGGTGCTAGGTTCGCAAACCCTGAAAGGCACAGTGGAGATATGAAATAAGCCCAAAAGTTAAGGAGAAGTATGTTAAAAGAGAGTGGTAAAAAAAAAAAAGTGTGCAAGCCTTGTGCGACTTGTGCAAGCCTTATGCGCTTGCACAAGTCGCATAAGGCTTGAAACTGCGAAACTGGATGATTCTGAAGACTAACCTGGTTGCTTCTAGGTTGTTTCCTAGGCCTTAGCTAGGTGATGCAGCTTGTTTCTAGGTTGCTTCTAGGTCGTTGCTAGGCTTTAGCTATGTGATGATAAGTTGTTTTTCGTTGATTCTCAGTGCAGAGAGGTTCGAGTTAAACCCACAAAGAGTTACAGTCGTGACACAGATGTCCAAACTCCAGACACACAACCTCGCGCTGAAACCAAGCGTTCGCACCTCTCATAGATCTACGGGCATGTCGTCGTTGGCGTAGGCTTTCCATCGTTTTGGGGGTCTTCTCGCAGCTGCCGTTTCCTTTCCCCTTCCCTAGCATTCTCTCGTATGTACTCGGGGTCTTTGGGTCACTGACGTTGCTTCGCAGCCATTTGCTGCTGGGCTAACTGTTGCCTCCTTCATTTTTAGTGGACCAGTGGTGAGTAGTGGGATTTACTCAATTTCTGTGGCACATACCCATTTATGATGATGACAGTTTTCTGATAGGCCGCACAAATTAGGGCTAGCTTAAACCGCTTTGCTGTTAATATAAAAATGGGGCAAAGGCAGGAAGGTTAGCGGGAAGGAAAAATCTGATGTGCTTTGCAACAGAGAGGCAAGGGAGCTTGAGCAGAGAGAGAGAGAGAAATGGATAGCACAGACATACCATCGCAGTGTGTCACTATTAAGGCGAAAGCCTTAGATGCCTCATTAAACGCGAAAATTGACCGTCGGCGTCAGCAGTGTCAACACAAGCGACGCAAAAAAGTCATCACCACATACGACAGCGTCACCATATGCCATCACTGATCACCAGAATCTGTGACGACATCGCACGACATTGTTGCTTGGTCAAATGTGGGGCCAATCACAGAGGCAGTGCAAAACCAGGTAAGGTGCAGACAGCTTGCAATGCCTTCAATCCTGAAGGCAGTGGAAAACTACATTAAGTGCAGAAAGCTTTTGGAGGCATGCACAGGAGGATCAGTACATTGACTGACAAGAAGAAGAAAAAGAAAATGGCTTTCACCTACGAGTCATCTTAGACCAATGCATAAGGGACACTGTGAGTTTTACAGCCAACTGTCACTCTGCTGCCAATTACAGCTACAGCAGCTTTTGCAGGTACGTTATCCTTAAAAAGATATGCATTAATGTTTCTGCTGCCCTCAGCTGCAAAGACTTCTGGTGTCTACATTACAGAATGGTTTTCTCCGATAGTGGTCTTTCATTAAAATGAGCTAGTGCAACTGTAAGCAAATTTTCTCCGTATATTACAGTGAGGGCTGCCACAAAAAATGAGCTACTAGGGTTTCCTCGTGACCACAGTTGTCGCACAAAGCACTGCTGGCCATTTCAAGTCGAGAACATCGATGTGTACCTGTTACTGAGAACCGAGCCTTCATTCTTAAAAGTGATTTAAATTTAAAAGTGAGGCAAACATGGCTTGCTTTTCTTTAGTGGCACTGGATGCTTGTAGTATTGCAAAACAAGGTTTCAAATCGCCATAGAAATTGCCATTCTCTTCATACCCGTCTACATACCTAACTTCACCTTTACCAATTTTTGTCGCCCATCTAGCGTGACGACCATGTGGCCAAGCTGGTTAGGGTTCATTTCGGATGTGTAAAACAGTGCAAATGAACAGGAACAGGTGCTGTTATTATGTTTTGTGCTCACCGCTGGTTGTGTGGCATTTTTTTTTTTACCTGTTGTCTATGTTCTGCATTCAAAATGAAACTTATCTAGCGCATATATCTTTCAGGTTGTCAGCTTCCACTCAGAGCCTGACACTGTCCTAGTTACCTTACACACAGACCATAGTGACTTGGACATTGCCACCTTCTTTAATGTTGCCACACTCAGTTTCTAAGAGCAGACAACAGCCTATGGCCAATCACCACGTATCACAGGTATGTGTAGTGTTGTTTTCTTTTATTGTACAATGCATATTTTTAGGAAGCATAAGAGGTTAGTTTATATATTTTTTAAAACAATGACCAGCACAGCAGAGTAAGAAGCGCCTTCTCTTAGAATGCTTCCCCTCTACACATGTCCGAATTCTGTATGTAGTCTCAACATACACAACGCACGAGGATGCGTTGCGCTAGTTGGGTTGACATAATGGTACCGTGTTTGCTCGATTGTAACGTGAGCAGCGACTTTTAACGCTAGCGTTAAAGAGCTCGTTTCGCAGAAATTCCGGCGTCGGCATTGTTGGTTGTGAGCGAAAAATCATCATCTTGTCCGTGACCGAAAAATCGAGAAAGATGCAAATAAAATAAATAATTCAAAATTTCCGGATCCGAGTGAGGATCGAACCCGGGCCGTCTGCGTGGCAAGCAGGTGTTCTACCACACAGCCATGCCTCTGTTTGGAAATAACGTGAGCAGCGACTTTTAACGCTAGCGTTAAAGAGCTCGTTTCGCAGAAATTCCGGCGTCGGCATTGTTGGTTGTGAGTGAAAAATCATCATCTTGTCCGTGACCGAAAAATCGAGAAAGATGCAAATAAAATAAATAATTCAAAATTTCCGGATCCGAGTGAGGATCGAACCCGGGCCGTCTGCGTGGCAAGCAGGTGTTCTACCACACAGCCATGCCTCTGTTTGGAAATACAGTGAAAATAACTTCCTCTGCTTGGAGATGCAGTGAAAATAACTTTCATGCTTCGCAAACGCAAGCGTTCTTCATATAGGCGTCGCCATATAACATGTAATATCCCAGGAATATTGCGTGGTACAAAAGTATGCACTAAGTGGTTGAAGTAGGCACTCGGGACAGGATATCGCTATCGCGTTCAACTCTTATTAAAGGCGAAGATTAAGGGTTCCCCAATTTTTTAGGGGCGAAGCTCCTTAGGGTGTGGGTCTGTCCCTCCTCTGTAGTCGTAGTAGTAGTAGTAGTAGTAGTAGTAGTAGTAGTAGTAGTAGTAGTAGTAGTAGTAGTAGTAGTAGTAGTAGGTAGGTAGGTAGGTAGGTAGGTAGCCACGTGTAGTGGAATGTACCCACTCCATGTGATAAAGATGACGATGACGCAGTATAGTGGAATGTACCCACTACACGTGATAACGATGAAGTATAAGCACGTTCCAGTATAGTGGAATGTACCCACTACACGTGATAAAGATTACGATGATGCAGTATAGTGGAATGTACCTACTACACATGATAACGATGAAGTATAAGCGCGTTCCAGTATAGTGGAATGTACCCACTACACGTGATAATGATGACGATCACGCTGATGACCATGAAGTATAAGTGCGTTCCAGACCACACATTCTCTTTCTGCCATGGATGAAAATGATTGAGTTTCGCCCACTCATCATCATTCACTTCGTGGATATGGCGTAATTTTTTTCATTGTATCCAGGAAGAAAAAAATAGAATTTGTGTATTTGAATGTAACGCGAGGGAAGATTTTAGGTAGCAGAAACCTGGAAAAAAAAGCTTGCATTACATTTGAGCAAATACGATAACTTCCAGCGTAAAAAACCAGACAGCCGAATAGACAAGGTAAAGCATAATTACAATGCCACAAAAGCTTTTTTGGGTCATCTTGCACTGCAGCACATGGAGTGGCGATCCACCATGAGATCTGACGTGAGATAGCTATCACAGAGTTCAATTTTTCACTGGCAGATGCCCTCCGGCTTATAAGATATCTAGAAGCAGACCCCTCCTTTTCATTGGTGCATTGCTTCAGAGAGGATCCTTTACACAGGCTACAGCGCTTGCAGTAAAAGAACTAAAGCAACAAACACAGTGTAACGTTTGTCTTCTCTCGTCTCCACGCTGTGCCTTGTGGTGTTACCTTCTAAGTTTCGAGATAAGTAGCAACCAGAGCAATTTGACGCGCTACTTTGGAAAATATCTAGGTAAGTGAGGAAACCTACGGTGAGTCATACGGCTGCTTTACGCATATGGAAAGGCTTTAAAAAAGAAAAAAATAACAGCCAAGCCTTTGATGAGATAACTTTGACGCTGCACACTTAACTATTCATGTTATCTCTATTTACGTGCCACCTTTGAACATAATGATAATGCATCTGTTTTGTGATCTGGAAGCTCTGCGTTCAAAGAAAAGAAATGCACGCAAGACAGATGACTATTGTTCAAGGAGAAGAAAGCTCCAAGAAGTTTTCAAGCCTCAACAAGGCATCTCGCAGAGGAGACAGGCGAAAGCACGGGCCAGTACAACGAACAAGCGTAGATGAATGTGGACGACTGCCAGACTGTTTACGCACGCGTCCATTGTTGTCTGGCTCTATGTTTTGTAAACCGCGCGTCGGCAGGTGCTTGCTCGTGCAGTGTGCCGAGACTTCAAGCACGTTTTAACCATGACATCACCACTAGTCTGTGGCATAAGGCGCGAGCTGTTGGTGTCGCACTCGGGGTGAAGCCAGTACTGCAAGTTATAGGCACATCAGCACCCCCGAAGAAATCAAATAGTTTCGGCTGTCTAGTGTGAGGCTCACACTGTATGAATAATAACCTTGTTTACTTCTGATAATCATTCTAAAATGCTGCCATTATTGCATCTTACCATGTTATGTGGGAGATAATTTGATGCTGTACACTTAACTATTCATGTTATCTCTATTCACGTGCCACCTTTGAGTATAATGATAATGCATCTGTTTGTGATTTGGAAGTTCTGGGTTCACAGTGTCAAAGAGAAGAAATGCACACAAGACAGATGACTATTGTTCAGGGAGAAGAAAGCTCCAAGTTTTTAAACCTTTTTCATGGGTGCCTCTTGCACTCCGTATCATGTTTTTTCATAATCTAATAGTGCACCTCTGTCTTGTCTCTGACACCCTTTAATGAAGAAGCATTGCATGGCCCATGAAATGAAAAATACAGCATTTGTGCAGGGAACAGGTGGACCACTAAAAAAGAGAACTCCAGCAATGAAGCGATGACATCATCATGTAACAAAATAGTGACATCATGTGATAAGTGATAATATGATGCGACATGGGTGTCAATATAGTGATTGCATCCAGACACGCCATGCTTTTGCATTCAATGCACGTACCGAAACTCTTTAAGTGACTAACATTTTTTTCATGTTATGTACCTTGCGAGAGAAATACTCAGCAAACTTAGTAACTAGCCCAAGAACAATTTCTTTTCAAACAGCAACCACTTTATTTCAAGCACTGGAGCACCTCTGTCGTCGCACACTCCTCTCACAACATAGCTAGCCCGAGGGCATTCCAAGTATGCAACATACTCCAAAAATCCTGTCGTACAGAGTTTTTACAAAGAAGCGATGTAAGACCACAAGAAGAGAGAACATATGTGATCATAAATGAGCACCAACTGACACTACTGACCACTTTATGTTGAACATCTTTTCTAAGTGGGACAGAGAGTCAGGCAGACTGAAGAAGTGGCACGAGAGCTTTGAATGTGGTGTTCACTCTCTGTGATCAGATAAATGTTACAAAATCTGAAAGCAAGCAGTTTGTGGGGAGAAACTAGAAAACATTGTCACATGCGGTTTTTGTTTGTTTAATGCTAGCTAGGGTTTTGCATCCCAAAACTACAATAGGATTACGAGGTATGCCTTAGAGGAAGGCTCCGGAAATTTTCAACCACCTGGGGTTCTTACGCACCTAAATCTAAGCACCCGGGCCCCTAGCATCTCGCCTCCATCAAAATGCAGCCGCCGCTGCTGGGATTCCATCCCGCGACCTTCGGGCTAGCATTCGAGCACCATAACCACAAGACCACAGCGGTGGGTTTAAAGTTTGTTTGCACAGTAGAGACATGCCATGAAGTCGGCAATCAATCAACTCAACTTTATGAATGCCCTTTCGATATAGGAAAGTTGGTCACTGAATAAGTGTGCCAATGGTCTTCTCTGACATATTGCATCACCGACGTATCTTTGATCTACCGGCCTCTTATTATGCCCTAAACCTTACTACGTATGCTACAGCTGTGCACAACAGTACAGCTTATTGCACAAGTGTATGAACCATAAAATACAGTTTGATAAAAGTTATTCAATGCCAAAGCATGCCCAGTGGGTCTACAGAGATGTATTGAGCATACCAAAAATGACAAAAGCAGGTTGCGCGATACTTCACAGACCCTATATTCAAGTTTCATTCACATTTGATGACACATAACGCAGAGCCTTGGTATTACATTAAGCCAACGCTACCAGCAGATTAGATGGTGGTTGTGTTCTGTCATGCAGCTTTCTTACGGAGCCTTTTGTGGGAGCTGAGGAATCTGAATTTTGGGTTGTATCACCTGTATACTTAAGGGGACACTAAAGAGAAGAACAATCTCTCCCGTATTAGTAAATTACCTCGTCACAATAACAAAATCACAACCCTTGCCAAAAATAAGCTCAGTGAGCTAGAAAATGCGGAAAAAGAACACGCAGGTGGCTACACCAACTTGAAGCCCCTGCAGCCAACTTGCTGTGATGTCACAGATTTAAATTGATTCATTTTTTCACTTCAGTGCCCCTTTAAACCATTTTTTTTCTTCTACCTGCATATGCCTTGGAGTCAAGTGTCATATAACAGCAGCCCTCAATATTTCTGCTAAAGAGGAGAGGTGCAGATATTGAGCTCAGTATTGTTTGGATCCTGTTTTACAGGCATTTGTGGCTGATCGATGGTAGAGGTTCCATCAAACACAAATGGTCCACGGCAAGTGTGACCAGAGGTGCTTGGGTAATGGAGCAGGGTCCCTAAGTGCTAAGCTGGCCTAAGCATTTCTTGCTGAGCAGAACATGAAAATTAAATTCTTTGGTTTCACGATCCAAAATGATGGCACGACTATGGGTCACATTATTATGGAGGAGTCCGAGATCAAGTTCCACCACCTGGGGTTCTTAAACATGCATCCATTTATAAGTTGATGGTTCTTGCATTTTCCCCCCCACTAAAACAAGGCTGTCCAGGCGTGGGAATCGAACCCGCATACCTAAGCTTAGCAGCACGACACGTTGCCAGCCAAACTACCACGGCGGTGTCGAGTACAACACGATACACTACACTTTCGCGCCCAGTCATAAGAGTGCACAGGGTTCCCTTTCAGGGGGGGGGGGGGTTCGTCACAGTGCCCCCCCTCCCAATTAAGTCAATGTATGGGGCAGACTTTGCGCCCCCCCTGCCCCCCCTCGTGCACACGCCTATGCACCCAGTCATCCTTTATATGGTTGTGTATAATTTGTTAGCGTACTATTTAGTCTCAAGAACAGGGCTCTACATTGACACTCCCGATTTTAAATGTGATATCAGCAAAAACTCCATTTGCAATCTTTGGTGCTTTTGATTGCCAAGTGCACAAGAGCAGCACAAGCTCTGGGCTTAGAAAATGCCCACCGCTTCCCCTCACATAATTGGAAACAATTTTAAGTTGAACATACATGCACGCAGCACAAGCATAATTACTTCTGTGACTAGCACATACATGACCCAACTCTGCAGTTTCTCTTTGCCCACATGCAACTATCTATTACGGCACTTTCACACGCAACTCCAGTTGGGATGTCTCCAGTGAGCAAGCAACGTGCTTATACACCCTCTTAAGTGGTCAGGCACGCTTCTTTCAAGGCTGCCACTGCTGCTTGAGATCTATTGAAATGAATTAGTGATGTACACAAGCTCGACTCATCGGCCGCAGACACCTAAAAATACGAGCAAAATGACACAAAATCACAGTTACCCTTGACCTGAACTTTTTTTGTTTATGGTCCCACAAGAGCTGTGGCACTCAATAACAGCAGTGCACTGGTCTTAGGTAATGGAAAACTGCACAGCACGGTTATCAGTGGCGATATTCTCGGGCAATCGCTTTCAGTAATACCTTTCCTTCTGCGTGATCTCACAAGGTTATCACCGAATGCGTTACATCTCGAACACCGCTTCTTGCGTGCCGTCTTATCACAGATGGCACAATGCCAGATTGCCATGCCCCGTAGGTTCTCCACATATCCAGCTCGGATAAAACCTAAGAAAAAAATGCCTAGCTCCGCCCAACAGTCGTCGTCGTCCCTCCCACATAATTTGCATACGTGCTTTATCCAATAGCGCTTACTCATTTTTGTGACATCCAAGCAGTTCTCGAGTGTTTCAGACAGTTGACCTTCCCATACACACACACATTGGTGTCGCTGATTTTAGGTCGACACTTGAACGTCCTGGTAAATTTTGTAAATTTCATCAGGGACTATGGCACCGCTGCTCAGCCACACATAATGTTTTAGGCGATACCAAAGAACCTTTAACTCATAATATATATGGTACTACTTTAGCCTGAGGAAATGTAATTACAACGTGAGTGGAAACCATCTAGCACGACCATATTTCACAGGGTTAGGGGCAGGTGCGCCATGATTCTGTGGGCGAGCTCATATTTTTTCTTAGACTGGTAAATGACTATAGTTTCGCGAAATCTTGCAAAAGTGTCACTGAAAGCGACGGTCCGAGAATACTGCCCCAGCTATGCTCAGCTTGTAGTAGTAGTTTATACAACCACCACAGCTTTTACGAGGCAGACGTTTGCATGCCATGGTCTCAGCACATCGTGCTGCAATGATAGATATTCATCCGGCCAAGACTAGCAAAAACCCACGTTTCCAGAGGTGTTGGCATTCGAAGCTGATTGGAGGTTTAAGTTGGTCCATTGTTGAGGTTAGAAAGAGGTGTTTCTAAGGGCTGGCAGAAAAGAGGATGTGGAGATGCAGCAGGAGTCGTTCCCAGACATGAGTAACCGTATCTAGTGAGAAAAGCTTTCATAATGAGAAAGAATAAAGAGCTGGGCAAAATGCAATACACGCAGCTAAAGTCGACTGGCTCAAGCAGGTAACGTGCTGAACGCTCAAGCATACGGGCGTTATTCGCAGTTTTCAATTGTAGAGTAGCAATTGTGAGATCAAGGGAAACTAAACTGAACCGGATTGAAAGAATGATATGAGCGTCAATTGTCACACGGTGCAGTTCTGATCAAGTTTCTCGATCATGACTTGATTTATAAGTGCAAGATGTGAAAGGGAATGAAATGCCAGTCGAGTAATTAGGTCCAAATCTAGGGCCTAATGGCGATCAAACTTCGGCGACAGCAATTGGCCTCCCTTACGCAGTCTGCGCAAATGAACCAATCACAATCCTCGATCCCAATTGAGAGTGCAGCGTGTGACACATGCCTAACGTTTCAGGAGACCATAGTTTTCCAGGTCGGATAACTTCACTTTACTCGTGAACAGGTAAAACTGAGCACAGTTGTGCGTGTGTTTAAGACCATATTTCACCAACTCCCGATGCCAGTCATTAACGAAATGGTCTATTGATGTCTCATTGGTTTCTCAATTTTGGTTTATGACCAAAGGAGCACGGTTTTGTATGCGTTGGATAGGCCTCGAGTGAGTCGGTAATTCTCGGCACCCAGTTTGTAGATCGACGTTCTTTCAGGCCAGCGCACATTCGCGAGCTAAGATTTAACACCCCCGTATAATAGCACATCTAGACGACTGTAGTCTCTTTTACAATTCACCGGGGCGGCATAGGAACAGCTGTGCGCCTGATACATTCATGCACGCACACGGACGCAACGCCTGTAGTTCTCCATCGTTCCTCGCTGTCGTGGCGATTAGAACGCGTCTGTGCAGTCATGCGCCACGTCGTTTTTTATAACGCACCCGACGCGCAAGCAAACAGAATCACAGAGGCCGCTCCTTCCTCGGCACTTTCAGCACCAGGGACTAAATAAAAGAAACCTCAGGGATGTTCTGATGGTCAAAAGTCGCTCTCACGTGTCCTTAGCTGAAAAAGGGGAAACGATTGCACCACAACTCCGCTTTTAATCACTCCACTTTCTCCTTCTTGTGCCTCTTGTGCTTCTTTTTGGACTTCTTTTTCTTCTTCTTCGAATGGTCCCGTTCGCCGGTTCTCTCCTCGGACGTCGTCGTCGTGGGGTGTTCCTTGTTAGACGAGGACGACTTGGAACGGTTCTTGCTCCTGTGCTTGTGACGCCGCTTCTTTCGCTTGCGGTGCTCGGAGCCGTGGCGACTGCCCTCAGACGAGCTCGACGACTGGGCCGGGCTGCTGCTCCTGCTGCTAGACGTCGTCGAAGACGACGATGAGGAGGAAGAGGACGAAGAAGACGACCTGCGACGTCTCTTCTTGCTCTTGGAGCACGACGAAGCGCCGGCGTCGGCTCCTGAAGTCGAAGCGCGCTCCGCCATCACGCGCTCGCGGTTTTTGCGCAGTTCCTCTTCGAACTTGCTGTTCAGGTGTTCCTCCCAAGCGGCCAGCGTGCTGGACCCCTGCTTCTTCTTCTCGATGATCCGCTTCACCTCTTCCCAGGTGGGACGGTTGCGGCTCAGGTAGTCCTTGATGGTCGGCCCGCTCGGGCCGGAGGGCCCGCGTTGGCGCGCCATCGCGATCGGGTTCATGAACGCGTACCGCGTGTCTCGTTTCCCCATCGCTGTGCCGAAAGTGTGAGGGACGGTAGAGAGATCGGAGAAGACAACAGTGCCGCGCCCCTTCCCCGGTCGCTCGACGTTCGACCGGTGCACGGGAAAAGAAGGAACGTCAGAAATAAACAGAGTCAATAGTTACCTAGTTGCTGTCCCCTCGCAGGGAGCGAGGAAACAATGCGCTGCAGCGCCGCCGCCATCTTGAAGGTCAGAAAAAAGAAAACGTGAAACAAACGTGACAGGCGGGTTTAAAGAAATTTAGGTCAAAACCGTCAAAATAAAGCAATTAAAGTAAGTTCTTATTATGTCTTGAGATTGTTTTTTTACAGCGCAGTGCATCAATAAAAACCTCTTGTTTGTTTAGGCGGCTTTTCCGTTTCTACATTTTAAAGTCCGTAATGGCGGGCTGCTTGGATCAAGTTGAAACGTGCGTAAGCGGTGGCCGATAACTGATATAAACCAAGCGAACCATGGCCACGGCATGCATAATTCTCGACTCGGACGGTGACGACGAAATCGACTGCGGCTCGCGGGAGTCGATTCCCCAGAGTGGGTTGCGCCGAGCAACTGAGGAACCAACCAACCACCCTCCTACCGCTCCAGCGCGAGACAGTTCGCGTAACGGCAGCGCGGTGGCGGTTGTCGATTTGTGCAGCGATGGCGAAGAAATGAACGACTGCGACGATCTCCACGTCGAGGGCTCGCCGCCAGAACGCCGGCAGGAATCGTCACCAGAAAGGGAACGCCTCGGCAAGGGAACGGTGATGACGTCGACTCCGGCTGATGCACCCCGACGAACGAGGTAGTTTCCCCCCGAAACAACGCGTGTGGAATGTTTTGATTCTGCGTTGGTTTGTCCTGCACACGCTGAACAAACATTCACTGTGAATGCAGGTTGGAGAACGTGGACGGTTTTTGATATATGTGCCGTCAAACTTGCGGTAGAAATGCACCGTTCCAAAATGAACTGGTGGGCTAGTTGGCTGACTACTTTGAGCGCTTGTGTATGTCTTGGTGTTCGCTGTCGTATACTGTTGTTCCAGTTGGTTTTGTAACTGAAACGCAGTTTCGTGCATTAAAAAAGCACGAACGTAACTGGAACTCCTGCGTGTTTCCCCGCACGCTTGGTGAATGAATGTCTCGAAATTGGTGTAACCCTGTAAGTTCGTTCAAAATCGATTCGAATTGCTAACTCGACGAATACGATTCGTCAGTTGCGATAAATGCCGTAAAGTGACTAATACAAACACAATTAGGGATTGGTGAGCTGCACCGGAATTAACTGATTGGCTTGACTGACATTTACGTACATTCACCGCAGCTGACGGCATACTTTTTGTAAACAAAAGCATTGCTTTTGTTTACAGACGAATTGCTTTTGTAAACAAAAGCTGCCCTTCGACGAATTGGGCTTCAACTTGTTGGTGTGCGTTTTAGTCAGTGAGAAGTTTTCAAAGCTTTGCCTCAGTCAAATGGTACTTAAACTTGTTTTTTTGTAAAGCACCATTGTCCTTTTTCTTTAGCGCTTGTATTTTACACCGTTCCTCGTAAGATACGTGTAAACTCGTACTTTTACAGCAAAAGCTGTTATGAGATCACAACAAGGGTCGTTTTTGCGCCGTAGTTGTCCGCCGCGGCTGCTGGTGTCCGTAACCACTATCGCACGAAATAAGAAAAAAACTAACTAAATAAAAAATTCCTATGGCAGAATGGGAATCAAATCCCGGGCCCTCTGCGTGGCAGCCCGGCACTCTACCACTGAGCTACACCGGTGCTTGAAACTGCGTTGCAAACTGACCCTATGCAGGCTTCATGTCGGGTTAGGAATCGCAGTAACATGTGTTGTAAAGCGTTTTAGGAACAGTAGAGTAACAATCAGTTGTCACACAATGCGAATTGCGTAACGAGTGGGTCGTACAATGCTCCAACCCATTACAAAAGCCTCAGGCATAATTCTTCATCGTTGTCAGCCACAGCATCAACAAAGTGCACATAATGCGTTACAAGTGTGTAGCGGGTACCGCGCTTATCCGAAGAATGAAGAATAATGGCACACTGGGACGCTTCCCCACTACACAAGAATTATGATGATTTATGGCATAGTGGGTACCATGCAAGTGTGTTTGTAGTAGTTGTCCCAAGAGTTTAAAAAAGGACTCTACAAAGGCCGCTCTTCTAGCTTTCGCTGTGACTGTGCTGCGTGTTCCGCGCAGGCCTGGCGGTTTTTTTTTCACGAGATATTCAATCATCCACTCTTTTTGAAAGCTCAGTTCATTACAACTACCATCCTATCGCTCAGCTCGTTTAGATCATCAACATGAGGTACACGTCATTAGCTGCCGCACTGTCTGCCGCGTTAGAGCAGTGGTTATGGTTCTCGGCTGCTGACCCGAAGGTCGCGGGTTCGATCCCAGCCGCGGCGGTCGCATTTCGGTGGAGGCGAAATGGCAGAGGCTCGTGTACTGTGCGATGTCAGTGAACGTTAAAGGGCCCGTCAACAGGCTCCTACTTTTTTTAACACCCCCCAAACAAGCTCACCAATTCGTACAGTAGACCGCGGCGACCACGTTTCCCGAATATTACAGCAGTGCGCGCCGCGCAGACCCTCCATTTCGAAAAACAATTCCCGCGCTGCTTTCCTACACCTGACAAATCCTCCTCGTACGCGCAGTGACGTCAAGTCGGCGATCGCCGACCTGACGTGGCACTGAGCTCGTCGATTGGTCTTTTGCCCTACGAAACAGCGCCTTGGCCCTACGGTGATGCAGTTTCGGCCGCGCAGTACGCAATTTCATTTTCCTGTGCTGCCCTCTGCCGTTTTGTAGAGCCCGAGACTACCGGGAGAAGCGGTATTGCCAGAACGAAAGCCTCCGAGATAAAGAGGCGTCTCGCCACTTTACCGCAAGGGAAAGGGTCGTCTCTTCGCATCGCGCTTCCTCCCTGCGCCGCTGACACGTGCTCATGGGGGGGGGAAGCCCTGCTCGGTCGTTGGCTGCGCGCCGATGACGTATCACTGACGTCGTGTCACGTTGCCGAAGTGGGCGGAGTCACGACGACGGGCTACGCCTCCCCATTTCTACAGCGGAGAAGGGTGGCGAGGCCGCGCGAAAATTTGAAACCAGCTGAAACGGATGTTCTAACCCCTGTAACTTCCTTATTATTGCGCGTATTCGCAAAATTCTTGCGGCAGCAGGTTCACATAGCAAAAGTGCACATATTTCTCTCTATAACAATTTTTGGACCTCAGGGTTGTTGACGGGCCCTTTAAAGAACACCAGATGGTCGAAATTTCCGGAGCCCTCCATTACGGCGTCCCTCATAATCAAATCGTGGTTTTGGGACGTTAAACCCCACATATTATTTTAAGCTGCCGCACTAACACTTTCCATCATTCCTTCGTCCCACGCACATCCAATGACTGGAACCACCTTCCCCTCCGACATAGCTTCCATTTCAAATCATGACTTGTTTCCTTCTACCACACAGAATTACTTACATGATGATGCGTGAAGTGTATATTGTGCATATATATATTTTTTGTACTTTGTTTACCCTATGTTTCTGATCACACTTACACTTGCATTCAGTGTATTGCCTAACATCGAACCTTCATATATCTTGTAATCTTTATTATTTTGATGTTACTTTGTTTGCTCTTGTTTATAGGTTTATTTTATGTACCCCACTCCCCTCTGTAAAGCTATGTGCGATTAAGGGTAAAATAAATTAAATGAAACTAGCTGAAGCTCGTACTTTTGCAGGGAATACAGCTTAGTAGTGGTGACTTTGTGCTCACCTCATGGCCATCTTCGTATTATTGTGCTGTTACAATAGATGGCTTCCACTGACGTCCCTGAAGCAGCCATGTTGGAACACAAACATGGTGGCACGCGAACTTTGTGACGTCACATTTGTGTTATCCGTACTTTGCAAGCTGGTTCCTTTATTATTCATGCACAGAGTCCCAATAACGTTCCATCGACGTCATTATCGCACTAAAACAGGTTAATTGCTGCATGATTATATGGCCTTGACATCACATGCAAAGCTATCAATATGCAGGTGTGTGCTGTCTTCTGATGTACTCGCTTTAAAGGGACACTAAAGGGAAATATTAAGTCGACGTTGATTGATGAAATAGCGGTCCAGAAACCTCGTAGTGCTACTTTCGTGCCAAGGAAATGCTTATTTTGAAATAAAATCACGTTTTAGTGGTCCGCATCGCGTTAGCGCACTTCAAATCACCCGCTTAAGCGGACGGAATCTCTGATGTCACTGTTTCCGTTGCCGAACGTTGCCCGCCTTTACTGCGCGGCCGCCGACACTAGCAGCAGCAGAGCGAAAGTAGCGGGAGCCACAGCAACAACAACGGCCATTCAACAATACTCTGCTTGCTTGGTGCAACTGGGCTCCGCTAGATGGCGCCACCTATCCAGCCTAACCAAGCGAAAACGCAATTTTTGAACCACTCGCGCCTTTCCCCATAGTAACGCCAGGCTGTTCCTTTTTCTATGAATCAAACAGAAACGGACAAGGAGCATTTTATTACGTGTTGTAATGCACGGGAGCTTCTTTTTTTACTACACCTGGTTTGATTACCAGTGATTAATTGTAGCCGGCAGCTGTGATGTCATTGGGAACGTTTCCTAGATGTCCCACTCGTAGCGCATGTGGTGTCATACATTTGCCTTAATTTCTCGATTAGTAGAGCACTGCTGTTGATAATATTGACGTTTTAGACATTCCCAAACATTGATGTTTCACTCTGACGCAAATCGTTATTTGCCTTTAGTGTCCCTTTAACATACTGCTATTCTGCCCTCTTTTTTCTTTAGTGAGAACAGTGGACGGAGCAGCACCTCTGAATGTGAGGTGCACCGCGGCAGCCTGTGGGACAGCGACGATGAGGACCTCCCACCACTGTCAGGCCAGGCTACAGCCGCGTCAGGAGCCGCAACAAGCCAGCAGCAGGTTGGCACTTACGTTAATTCTAGATAGAAAATGAAGTGGGGCCACTCGAGGGTGTTTTGCAATGGCACCTCACTGAAAGCAATATTGTCTGACACGAAAATATCATTATGACATCCAGCGTAAGCATATAAAAAAAATTATTTTGTCGGTTTTGTTTGTTATATTCGCTGATTTGTTGTATGCGTGTTCATTATATTGAGGCTTAACGTTGCGAGGGTTTGATCGAAAAAAACAGACAAGACATATTCTCAACGTCAACTTGAACTTGAAAAGTGTGCCATAGAAAGAAAAAATGGGAATAGAGCATGCGCATCAAAAGTGACAATGTTTCCAACTGTTTATTAAAAGATCAACAAAATATATGCCAAGTAAAAGCATAAATGAATCGAGCAGGCACAACAGATACCCTTGTATTTGTGTGGTTTTGGCACGTGCACAACTTGCCCAAATTCTCACACAGCGTGGCTGAATATCAAGCAAGACTTCGAGCTCCATATCAGTGAAATTCCCATCTGCTCCATTTCATTTTAAAGGGCCCCTCGCCCAGTAATGAGATTACGAACGAACAAGCTTATTGTTTGGCATTCCTGTCTGCAATGTACGAAACAGCTGCATGCGACAAGAATGGTCAAAATTGAAAACGAAAAAGTGCATGCCCTTCTTTTCGAGAAAGATGCACTTCGATAAAGGTTAGAGCTCAGATGCATGCACTGCACAGGAACATTGCTGACCGTGGCATGTGACTTTGTTTTATCATTCAATTGGGAGCATGCAATGCAGCCATTGTGCTACGAAGCGAAATTGAAAGAAAGCGTGTCTATTTATGTGAGCATGACATGATCCCTCTGCACTTGCTAGACTACTAGATGGGGCTTCATGGCATTTAGCGTGTAAAAGAAATTTTGATAGGGCTCGGTTAAGGGCTTTGAAGGCCTACTGTGACAAAATTTTGCATAGCAAAGAGACTTCATATTTGATAGTTAGTAAAATATGTTCCTACATAAGTTCAGTACGACTGCGCAGTGAAAAACACAGACAACAGAGAAGAAGACACACCCACCGCTTCTCTGTTGTCCATGTTTTTTCGTTGCACAGTCGTACTGTCGTTGCTTTATTTGTTCAAGGTGGAAATACACCAACTCGCCCAATTGACATTTCTGATAAAGTTATGAATTGCCAACTTGCCCAAAAATGCTGCTCACTACATAAGTATTTTTCGTTTTACTAATATCAAAACACGTTCTGCCATCTCCTTTTGTCCTTGCACTTACTAGCCTGCCGAAGGTGAAAGTGAGCCCACAACGTACGAAGACAACCTTGCAGCATACGAAAACAGGCTCGCATATTGGGGAAGGCAAACCAACAGGATATGAAGGCAAGTCCGCCGAATGGGCATAACAAGCCCCCCTGAAGCGGAACGCCGTGCACAGAATTTCAGACAGCGAAGACGAAGACGAGCTTCCGGATCTGGGACACGTCATTGGTGCTTGTGTAGGGGCAAGGAAAACCGGTCGTCTTCTGAGCTTGAGCAGCCAGCCTGCTGCCACAGTGCCGGCATCCGACACGGTTACATGTGTAAGTTTTTTAATTTCCTTTCATTTGCTATGGCTGAGTCCGTACAAGAGAATGTAGGCCTAGGCCAATTACTGACAGGGGAAGCCTACTCATAAAATGCACATAAATGCGCAATAAAGTGGACGAGAGGACGACCGCCGCCGTAGCTCAATTGGTGGAGCATTGGGCGTGTTATACGAAGATTGCAGGTTCGGTCCATGACGGTGGGAAGTTGTCTGTTTGTACACTTTACTTTCTTCACATTTATATCGTAATTACTACATTACAGTTAAAACAGTACCATTAACATCCCCTATACATTCCTTGGCCTCGTTATCTGCTTCATTATCCGCGGTGGTGTACCAGTTGTGGTGCTCGGCTGCTGACCCGAACGTCGCGGGTTCAATCCCGGCTGCTGGCAGTTGAATTTCGATGGAGGCGAAATGGTAGAGGCCCGTGTACTGTGCAATGTCAGTGCACGTTAAAGAACACTAGATGGTCAAATTTCTGGAGCCCTTCACTATGGCGTGCCGCATAATCGTACCTTGGTTTTGCCACGTAAAACTCCACATATTCACTAAGGTTGTATCGCACAAAGGAACGAGCCCTTAGAATTCCCTTCTTCCGTTTACTCATGAAGAGGAAATTCACCAGAGAATAAAGGATGGGCTGGAATGCTTCCAGCGGGCATTTCCAAATCGTGACAGGTGATCTGGTGCTGTCCCTAAAACAAAAAAGTGTACAATTATTGCATGCTTCCGGTGCTAACATATGGGGTGGTAAGTTGGAGGATAACAAAAAAAACTTCAGAAAAGTTGAGAACCATTTAATGAGTGATGGAATGAGAAATGATAGGCGGGACATTAAGAGACACGAAGAGAGCAGAGTGGATCAGTGAAGTAACGGGTAGCCAGCATTCTAGCTGTCATAAAGATAAATAAGTGGACCTGGGGCAGGTCACTCAATGTGAAAGACAGATAGGCGACTGTCGCTTGAATAGGCTTGTGTAAATTGTAAATTCTAGGTTACGAAGCGAATTCTAAGGGAATAGTAATTTGGTTGAATAATTCTAAATCGAATTTGAATAGTATACATCGCACATTATAAAGAAAAATGAGCATACTTTGTCATGACCCAACCAACCTGCACAATATTTTTTTAAAAAAGTTGAAACAAGGCCTGTGCAAATGTTCAAATTTTGGTTCAAAGGAAGTGGAATCAACTTTGAATAGTAGCAGCATCTGACTTTCAGGTAGAATGCAAGTGATAACCTGTAAAATACACCAAGTTTTAAAATTTACAATACTTAGAGCGTATAAACTGCTATAACGAGCTTTTAAACTTTAAAAACGATGAATTGATGTGAGGGTAATATGTTCATTTAACCTTGAAGTGGGGCTTCGCAGCAGTGCGGATTTCCCCTGGGTGGGTGTATTCACGGTATAGCACCCCTCCACTGCAGTGGAACCACCTTTACAGGGGGGTTACGTGCAGACTAATATACACCTATTCGTTCATTTCGAATATGTACTTCGATATTCCCAATAATTTAAATTCGTTTTGAAGTGAATTCGAAATTCTTGAATATTCGCACAAGCCTTACTGTTGAAGTGATGAAATGGACAGAGAGATGGGAAATGAAGCCGATGAACGCAGAGAAATGATGGAGTTATGAAATTAAGAAGTTCGCAGGCATAAACTGCAATCAACTTGCGCTGGGATATAGTAAATTGGAGATCTGTGGGAGAGGCCTTTGTCTTGCAGTGGACATAAGATAGGCCAAAAACGACAATGATAATGACTGATAATTAGAACATCAAACCTATTATTGGATGCAGCAGCCATTGCAATTCATTTTGAGTCCATGTTGCCCAGCTGCAATTCTTATGGAAATGTAACTGCACTCCCCATTGCATGTGAGAGAAAATGTAGAAGGCAGAAAGTCTGGCTAGCGCATGCTGAACTGTGTTTGCACACTTTCTCACACTGTGGTGCTTAACCTTCGCAGCAGTCAAGAACATCGCTCTGTTACATTACTGAATGAGGATTGGAAAATTGGGCTAGTTGGATTACGTTCGTGTTTGACAGCAGGACAAAAAAAAGGAAACCAGACTTTCGTCCTTGTCCTTCTGTGCTGTTAACTACGATCTGTTACATTACCTCTGTGCCTTGTTCATTTGGTTCATAGTGGCAGTGTCTCTATGATTGGTATCGATAGATGTCGATAGACGCTGAAATGTACTATGTATTACTCATGTACAGAAGCTGCTGCATGTCACCCAAGGATCAGCTTTTCGATGATCAGTGATCGTGCTAGGTGTTATCTTTTGAATTGCAAGTGTTTTGTTTTGCTGGGCAAAATTTTGCCCAATAAAGAGTTACACATTCGTTAATTTCGGCTGCTGCAATCTTTACTGTAGGAACTGTGTGACAAAATGGCATTTTAAAAAAAGGTGTGTGCCCAGAGCAAGCTTTAAAAAATCTGGTTCCTTCCTCCCCCCTTTTCTGGTATTGTGTCTACGGGGATTTCACCTTGTAGTTGCCATTTGAAGTGTTTTTCATGGTACTAAAATCGTCTGGGTACCATTTAACAGTTCTATTGGTTCCTGGAAAAGTATAAAAATGCATTGTATGTTATAAAAGGCTTCAACTTCAGGTTGGCATGCATAAATCTGACAGGCACAGCTGCTTCTCTTGTGTAGGTGGATGAAGAGACCGTGGCGGCACCGGCATATACCCAACTGAAGGCGAAGCGTGTACGCATTACTCCCGAAGAGCGGGAGGCCCGCCGTGTTGCCAAGGAGCTCGAGAAGCAGCGCAAAGGCTATGGCCACCGAAATGGGGCGTGCCACTAAAGCCGGGACATTGCATGAAGGTGAGCAGCCAGCGCCATCTTTCTGTGGCTCCAAGTTGGTCAGCATGCGTGAACAAGGGTCAAGATGGGTACACATAGTCGCACCTGTTTGGCACCTCCGTCAGAAGTTGTTCCTTTCACTTGGCGTGCCTGCTTTTTCTAGGAATGTGCCAAGGCACGATGCGTGTTGTTGTACTTTGCAAGTTGCTCGCACCAGTTCCACTACTGCGATTTCTGAATTCAAGGTTTCCGCTGCATCTAGTTCCACTTATAAGACTTCTCCTTTTAATAGATAAAGTGAAAACGAAACAGAAAGAGGGCGAACCACAGGATGAATGCTTACTGGAACACTCCAATACCAGGTGGCACATTATATGTTGACATCTGTTGCACAGTGTGTGCTGGAAGTACCAGTAGGAAGAAAAAGGAGCACAGCTAAAACTAGTGTCGCAAGGTTGGAACCAATAGCGAAGCTAGTGTTCCGTGACTAGATGTTGTGTGTTTTTTACTGGAAAATGTCACGCGGCTAACTGTTACGTGATATTGAGTCACATGACCAGTTACGTGGCTTATGGCGGGAACATGTCGCACGACTAGCTGTTCAGTGTTGCGGAATGGGCACCTCCATTCCATTCCGATTCCATTCCAGGGAATTAGAACTTGCCGCAATTCCATTCCTTTCAATTCCTCGGAATGAAAAAAATGAGCCCATTCCCACTCCGGGAATGGCCGGGCAGTTCAATTCCATTCCTGTAATTCCTCAACGTAGGAAAGGCATCTTGATAGTTTTATCGAGTTAAGGCTGAACGCCCCCCATAAAGCTGATGCCATCAGATGCATTACGAACTGCAAAAGTACGCAAGACACATTACCAAGGTCGAGGCATAGTAGCTTGGTGACATATCTCGTGCAGTACAACCACCCTATTAATTCCCATAAGGGCAGTTCTCCCTGTTTGAACGAATGGCGATATTTTAATATTGTTTAAGCCTAAGTGTGTTAATGCTAAAATGACGACATAGCGTATTTTTATGCTGACAAAAGTAGTGTTCAAGAAGACTGGCAGTTTTGCCACGTCTGGAGTGGTCGTGAATATGGAGAAAACTAAGATTTGGTTAATGGGGAACAGAACCCTCTAGATCTGCTGGTATTAGTTGGAACAGTGCACCGCTCGGGCACCTTGTGCCTTTGTATCGAATACGGAATACTGGGCCGCACTGCTCATCAGCACTCACGCTTGTTAAGCGCGCCTCGCAAGCATGGATGGCGTGAGGAGAACTTTCCGTGTTCGCCTGTGCGCAGGTATGCAATTTCAGGTATACAACTTATATAAGCACTTTTTTGAATATACGTCCGAGTCGCCGACGGCGACAGAAGGAAAAACGAAAAAAAGTGAAGGGTGGTGAGACAGCAGGCGGCTGGGGCGCCGCCGAGGGGGAAAAAAATCAGCGTAAGGTGGGGGGGGGGGGGGGTATGCCATCGCCGTAGTTCTGTACGACGGATACCAGCGGCATAGAGCCGCGGTTACGCGAAGAATAGAGAAAAACTTCGGAGCAACACAGTCTATATAAGGACAAAATTGCAGTAGGCGCGTTGCTCCTAAATGTACCGTCCTTGTAATCAGCCAAGCCATTTTAAAAATGCTGCTGTATTGTTAAATTCGAGGCTTTGTCTTACAAAAGTTTGAAGTTTGAAAAACAGCGCATAGAAGAAAAGGTGCGCTGTTTTCGCAAAAAGGCGTAATTTCATTCCCATTCCATTCCGTGCAAAAAGCTCTTAATTCCATTCCCATTCCATTCCTCCAAGCATTGTCCCCATTCCATTCCGGGGTCGCAAAAATGTGGAATGAATCCGGAGTCATTCCAATTCCGGAGTGGCAACTCCGCAACACTGTAGCTGTTACGCGATGTTACTTGATATTGCCACGCGTGTTAGTTTGAAGTGCTTTGTTTAACCCCGCAAAGACTGTGAGCAACGCTTGGCGCAGATCGCGCCTCAGTGTTCTAGAAGCTTCACGTTTGTAGTAGATCGTTTTCTTAACATTGCGCACAGCACGCGAACACTCAAGATAATTCCAGAGCTTGTGCGACGACCAGTGATAAGCCTAGAATGTTCGACACGTGATGTATAAAAGCCGGCGCGCTCCAACGATGATCAGTTAATCGACGGCCGACGCTCTGTTCGCCGCTGTCAGTGCCAGCGTGTATTGCTGTAATCTTACTCTCCCTTTACCGGCCACAAGTTCGGCCTAATAAACAGTTTCATCTCGGACACGTCGCCTGCTGCCTTCGTCGACCCAGCGCCAGTCGTGAAGAAGACGTCGACGACAACCCCGAGCAGCGAACAAGCCGCAGGCAACTAGGTCTACCGCCAGAGTACGGGCTTCTACCTGAAAAGACCCGGCAGACCAAGACCCTGACCTCGACCGCAGCGACGATGACAGCCCCTGTGCCGTCCGCGCCCATCCTGCTGCGGCAACCCAAGGAACCACCGACCTTCCGTGGTTCAGCACTTGAAGACCCGGAAAGCTGGCTCGAGGAATACGACCGAGTCGCCGCTTTCAATGCCTGGACCAGCGAGGACAAGCTTAGACATGTGTACTTCGCCTTGCAAGATGCCGCTCGTACCTGGTTCGAGAACCAAGAGCGAACCCTGACAACGTGGGACATATTTCGCACCAGGTTCCTTGCTACTTTCACGAGCGTCATCCGCAAGGAGAGGGCCGAAGCGCTGCTTGAAACCCGCTCACAGCTCCCAAATGAAAACGTGGTGCTCTTCACCGAAGAGATGACCAGACTCTTCCGCCACGCCGACCCCGAAATGCCGGAAGACAAGAAAGTTCGCTTCCTCATGCGAGGAGTAAAGCAGGAGCTGTTCGCGGGTCTGATGCGGAACCCACCGAGCACTGTCCAGGAATTCATCTCCGAAGCGACGACAATTGAAAAGACGCTGGAGATGCGTACCCGACAATTCAATCGCCGCTCGACGCCAGCGTACGCAGACGTTCAATCGCTCTGCTCCGACGACCTACGCGAAACGATCCGAGCGATCGTTCGGGAGGAACTGCGCAAGCTCTTACCCTCGCCGCAGCCTCAAGTGGACTCAATCACTGACATTGTTTGTGACGAAGTCCAGCAAGCGTTGGGAATTCCCGAACAACCACAGCCCCAGCCGCAGGCCTTGAGTTACGCTGCTGCAGCCCGACGCTACGCACCCTCTCCACGCCCCCGTCAGGACGCTGCACAGCAGCACTACCGTCGCCAGACGCCGCCGCCGCCACCACCACCGCCATCTCGCCCGCCTGCCGGCCAGCGGTACACGCCGAGGAAGACCGACATCTGGCGAGCCCCCGACCACCGTCCACTCTGCTACCATTGCGGAGAAGCCGGCCACACGTACCGCCGATGCCAGTACAGACAGATGGGGCTACGCGGATTCGCCGTCAATGCACCGCGCCCGCAGCCAGGTGAACGACCTTGCGACATCGACGACTACCTCGCCGGAGCACAGTGGCGAGAACGACGACCTTCCCGCTCGCCGTCGCCCGGCCGCTACATGTCACCGCACCACCGGCAGTACACTGGCCCAAACCGGGGCCGGTCACCTAGCCCGTATCCAGGAAACTAAGGGCAGCAACCGATGGAGGTGCGGTTGCTGTACGACGAAATGTCGAAGATCCTCCGCGGCCGCCGACAACGACAACGCGACGAGACCTGCAGAACACGACGCGAAGCAGATGAAACCCCGCCGACGAAACCTCGAGGACCGAAGAAAACCTGACGACGCAGCATGGAAGCACCGCAAGATATCGACGCAGCCGTGATCCGACGCCGCGACCTAACCGCAACGCAAGGCGACGGACTAGCGACCTCGACGTTCTCATCGATGGCCACAACGTCACCGCTCGTCGACACTGGGGCCGACTATTCCGTCGTCAGTGGGCCATTCGCCGCCAAGCTGAAGAAAGTAAGGACCGCTTGGAGTGGACCCGAAATCCGGACAGCTGGAGGCCACCTGATAACGCCGATTGGAGTCTGCACGGCGAGAGTCACCATTAATAACCGGACGTATCCTGCGAGCTTTGTAATCCTACAACACTGCTCCAGGGATGCGATACTTGGAATGGACTTCCTAAGTGACCACTGCGCCGTCATCGACCTGAGGTCTGAGTCGATAACACTAACCTCAGAAAAAGCGCTCCCGCCCCACGCGACGCCAGGGAACCCTGCACTGAACGTGATGGAAGAGCACGTCACCGTTCCGCCTCTCTCCAGCGTCATCATTTCCGTCGGCACCGAAAAACCCACAGACTTCAAAGGCGTCATCGAGGGCGATCAGCACCTGCTTGTAAACCGTCGGATTTGCGTCGCAAGAGGCATCGCCGAGTTGCGTGAAGGGAAAGCAACAGTGATGCTCACGAACTTCAGCAACGAATACAAGCATGTGAGCAAAGGCACGACGGTCGCCTACATCGAAGAAATTGTGGAAGCCAGCGACGCCCTCGCTCTCGCCGAGTTTCCCGAACATGCTACGACGAACCAAGCTCACCAACTAACTTTCGACGTCAATCCGAGCCTTCCAACGCATAAACAAGAACAGCTGAAAACCCTGCTCCTGCAATACAAGGACTGCTTTTCGTCGTCATCAAGAGTTCGACAGACCCCAGTTGCACAACACGGCATCATACCAGACGAAAGTGCCAGGCCACTACGTCGGAGCCCGTACAGAGTTTCAACGCGGGAACGCGAGGACATAAAGAACCAAGTCGACGAAATGCTACGCGACGACATCATCCAGCCTTCAAAGAGCCCGTGGGCGTCACCCGTGGTGTTAGTGAAGAAAAAGGACGGAACCCTACGCTTCTGCGTCGATTATCGCCGCCTGAACAAAATAACAAAGAAGGACGTGTACCCTCTCCCACGGATTGACGACACCCTGGATCGACTCCACAACGCGAGGTACTTTTCGTCGATGGACCTCAAGACCGGCTATTGGCAAATTGAAGTCGACGAGAGAGACCGAGAGAAGACCGCGTTTGTAACACCAGACGGCCTCTTCGAGTTCAAGGTCATGCCCTTCGGTCTTTGCTCGGCGCCTGCGACTTTCCAACGGGTTATGGATACAGTACTGGCAGGATTGAAGTGGCAGACTTGCCTGGTGTACCTAGACGACGTCATTGTGTTTGCTTCAAACTTCGACGAACACCTCCGGCGACTTGCCGCAGTACTTGAAGCAATCAAGACCTCCGGCCTCAACTTGAAGCCTGAAAAGTGCCGCTTCGCATACAAGGAGCTCTTGTTCTTGGGTCACGTCATCAGCAAGTCCGGAGTACGCCCCGACCCTCAGAAGACAGCCGCCATCGCTACATTCCCGCCACCCGCCGACAAGAAGGCCGTCCGTCGATTTCTTGGCCTGTGCGCCTATTACAGGCGGTTCGTCAAAAATTTTGCCCGCATCGCCAAGCCACTCACTAACTTGACCAGAACCGACGTCGAGTTCAAGTGGGAAACGCCACAAGACGAAGCATTTCAAGAACTAAAACGACGCCTGCAAACGCCCTCCGTTACTTGCGCATTTCGACGAACACGCCGAAACAGAAGTGCACACCGACGCAAGCAGCGTGGGACTCGCCGCCGTCCTTGTGCAGAGGACGGACGGACTGGAAAGGGTCATCAGTTATGCTAGCCAGTCGCTATCCAAGGCAGAGGCCAACTATTCCACAACAGAAAAGGAGTGCCTCGCCATCATCTGGGCTACGTCAAAGTTCCGCCCCTATCTCTACGGGAGGCCCTTCAAAGTTGTGAGCGACCACCACGCCTTGTGTTGGCTAGCTAACTTGAAGGACCCTTCAGGTCGTCTCGCAAGATGGAGTCTAAGACTTCAAGAATTCGACATTACCGTCGTTTACAAGTCCGGACGAAAGCACTCTGACGCCGACTGCCTGTCTCGCGCCCCCGTCGAGCCGCCACCCCAGGAAGACCAGGATGACGACTACTTCTTGGGAGCCTTAAGCGCTGATGACTTCGCCGAACGACAGCGAGCCGATCCGGAACTCAAGGGCCTTGTGGAATACCTCGAGGGCAAGGCCACCGTTGTTCCAAAGTTGTTCAGACGAGGACTGGAGTCGCTTTTTCTTGCGGAACGGCGTTCTCCTAAAGAAAAACTTCTCGCCACTTCGGGCCAACTACCTCCTCGTAGTACCTTCCGCGTTACGTCCAGAAGTTCTGGACGCTCTCCATGACGACCCGACTGCTGGACACCTTGGACTTTCCCGTACGCTAGCGAGGGTACAAGAAAGGTATTACTGGCCTCGCCTCACTGCCGACGTCAGCCACTACGTAAAGACTTGCCGAGATTGTCAGCGACGGAAGACACCTCCGACTAGGCCAGCTGGACTTCTGCAGCCCATCGAGCCACCTCGCCGGCCGTTCCAACAAATCGGCATGGACTTACTGGGGCCCTTCCCGACGTCGAATTCCGGAAACAAATGGATCGTCGTAGCTACTGACTACCTCACCCGCTACGCCGAGACGAGGGCCCTGCCCAAAGGCAGCGCCACCGAGGTAGCAAAGTTCTTCGTCGAGAACATCGTCCTGCGTCATGGCGCCCCAGAGGTCCTCATTACTGACAGAGGTACGGCCTTTACCGCGGACCTAACTCAGGCGATCTTGGGATACAGCCACACAAGCCACCGCCGGACCACCGCGTACCACCCACAGACCAACGGCCTCACCGAGTGTCTAAATAAGACCATTGCCGACATGCTGGCCATGTACGTCGACGTCGAACACAAGACGTGGGGACGCCATCCTTCCGTACGTGACCTTCGCGTACAACACGGCCGTACAAGAAACGACGCAGTTGACGCCATACAAGTTGGTCTACGGACGGAGCCCGGCAACGACGCTCGACGCCATGTTACCAAACGTGACCGACGAGGAAAACATCGACGTGACCACCTACCTACAACGCGCCGAAGAAGCACGACAGCTCGCCCGCCTACGGATCAAAAACCAGCAGAGGACTGACAGTCGCCGCTACAACCTTCGACGACGCCACACGGAATACCAACCCGGTGACCGTGTATGGGTGTGGACGTCAATACGCCGACGGGGACTCAGTGAGAAGCTTCTTCGACGATACTTCGGACCGTACAGGGTACTTCGACGCCTCGGCGCACTCGACTACGAGATTGTCCCTGACGGCATTACGAACTCTCAGCGGCGCCGTGCGCGACCCGAAGTCGTTCATGTCGTGCGCCTCAAGCCATATTACGCGCGTTAGTGAATCTGAGGACTGTACTTTTGCTTCATTATTGTACTTTTTTGCTTGTGCTTATTGTTTATTGTACTATCTCGCTTGTGCTTATTGTTTATTGTACTTTCTTTATTGCTGTTATTTATTGTTGCATGCATTGCGCCCCCCCACCCGTGTTCTGTTTTAAGCATCGGGACGATGCTTTTTCAGAGGGGGGGCATTGCCACGCGTGTTAGTTTGAAGTGCTTTGTTTAACCCCGCAAAGACTGTGAGCAACGCTTGGCGCAGATCGCGCCTCAGTGTTCTAGAAGCTTCACGTTTGTAGTAGATCGTTTTCTTAACATTGCGCACAGCACGCGAACACTCAAGATAATTCCAGAGCTTGTGCGACGACCAGTGATAAGCCTAGAATGTTCGACGCGTGATGTATAAAAGCCGGCGCGCTCCAACGATGATCAGTTAATTGACGGCCGACGCTCTGTTCGCCGCTATCAGTGCCAGCGTGTATTGCTGTAATCTTACTCTCCCTTTACCGGCCACAAGTTCGGCCTAATAAACAGTTTCATCTCGGACACGTCGCCTGCTGCCTTCGTCGACGTCACACCCACGTGACAATATTGAGTCGCATGACTAAATTTTATATGGTTTTAGTCGCGTGACTAGCTGTTATGTGCTCTTGGCTGGAAGTTGTTAAGTGGTTTATGGTGGGAACCTGTCACGTGACTAGCTTTTATGTGATGTTAGTCACATGACCACCTGTTACATGATGTTACATTACTTTTGTCGTGCGTCTAGCTGTTACGCGATTTTGGCGGGAACATGTCACGTAACTAGCTGTTACATGATACGTAATTTTGAGTCGTGTGTCTAGTTACGTGGTTTATGGTGGGAACATGTCATGCAACTAGCTGTTATGTGATTTTTAGTTACGTAACATGCTCACCCATCGTGGTTATTGCATTCCACGGCCGGACAAATTGGCACACGTATTGTGGGAGCAAAGCAGAATATGGAGAAGACGAAGTGAGCGTGTGCTGGTTCATTTCTGTTTGCACTACCTGGGATAACGAAAAGCTTTAACAGCTCCGCTATCAAAACAAGAATATCATAACAAATTCAGGTGTACAAGTTCTTTACTAAGCTGGGCAATTGAGTGACCCGGCTGAAGTTTATTTCTGCTTTCAAGGATGTTACACATTCACACCTCTATGCGAGAATAGCAGATGGATGACACCGCTTCCCCTTGGAACCAGAGGCTCAGATGACGAAAGTTGCTTCTGTTGATGCCAGAAGCTTAGGATGACGAAAGGGAGCGAGAGGTGTCGAGGAGAAGTGACTTCAGACATAACTGTTTAGCGAAACAAAAAGGACAAGGTGAAGAAAACAGGCAGGACGCGGTGCCTATGTGTTTTCTTTACCTTGTCCTTTTTTCTTTTTGCGCTAATTTCTAGTTATGTCTGAAGTCATTTCACAGCAACAAGCCCAATTAGTATCTCTAAAGTCAAAGAAGTATTATTTAGCCCTACTTAAGGGGGGATGAGGGTCTTGAAAAAAAAGTTTTTTATTTATCATCCTATCTTAATGAAAATTACCATGCATGTATATCATTGAATGGAGATTTCAAAGTCTGCAAACAGATTTCATATATCTCATTTCCACATTGTAATTAGGTAATTTCTTACGGGTCATTATGGTAACTTACAATACAGAAAGTTAGTTTTCAAAACTATGTGGTTCTTCTAAAAGGTCCACCTCACAGGCTAAAGCAAACTAGATGTTAAAGCAGCTATTTCTTTGATCAGAAAAAAATTTTCAAACTTGGAAGGTAAAAATGAGCGTCCAGTAATTAGCTGGTATTTGTCAAATAATTACTATTCCATCAAGGTTGTGAAAAAAAGAAAAGCTTTAGCCTGTAGTTGAAGTGCTGCAGAAAATAATGATACCAAGTTTGTTTAAATATGTTGACAGAAACTTCCTCAAAACTTCCGTAAGGCAGATTCACTTCACAAAAATAACAAAGGCAAGAAAATTGCATTTCAAGCTTTAAAAACATTTATAATTTAATCCATGATGCCTTTAAGAATAAGAAAGGGCATTTTGCCATAACATAACATTTTTCCAGAGCGTAATGTTGACTATAAGTACCTCAGATATTGATTTCCGAAAGTCTACACTTCTTTGAATTTTTTGCTATTTTAAGACCCTCGTCCCCCCCTTAACTTGATCTGTGGAAAATGTGTATGGCCCAGCCAAACTTTTACATTGCTGCAATGGCTAGAGTGGTTACTTCCCTCCTGTTCTAAACTGTTCAAGGTAGAACCCATTTCACCTGGATCCTATCAAAGAATTTTTGAAGTTTTTTAGTAGAGCTGTGCGAATAGCAAAATTTTGGGTGCGAAGCGAATTCAAATATTTCTAGAATATTTCTCAAATATTTCTAGAATATTTTTCGAATACTTTGAAGCGAAATTGCAGAAAAAGAAGTTGGAGAGTATTCCTAAGCATATTCTCATGAGATAGCAACATGAAAGTGTTTCTTTTCGCTAGGTTGATGAAGCGCTGGTGGGGTGGTGTTTCATAGTATCAAGAATGAGGCAATGCAGAGGCCGAATTGTATTTATGTACATGATTTGGTGCAACCAATGTGATGCCGAGAACACTTTACACGTGAAAGGCAAAGATGCTATTTCCTCAGCGTCTCCTCCTCTTTCAACTTTTGTGGAAGCCCAACTGATGTGGCGGACAAGGGTGTGCTCCCTTCAAGTCCGGAGTTCCAAATCTGCCTCGTAGATGGCAATATATGAGAAATCTGAAATATTGGATGCTAGAAATCTTCAGCGTCCGATTTTTCGGACTTGCTACCCAAATTTCAGGTCCAAAACAGCATTAATTGAGCCCCCCACCTCTACCACATCTATAATCTCTCTGTTGGAACCGGCGTTTTCTTGAGTCAATACATTTGCGACCGTAGTGGAGCCTCGAAGGCAACATTGCCGCAATACGACAGCGTGATGAGGTGAAGCATATTGAAAATCTGAAGGGGCCACTTCCAACCGGACGTTGACTGTATTTGTCTTTGGGAAGTTCGAATAGTAAAATTCCAGTGCGAATCGAATCGAATGGCAAACACTATTCGGAAAATATATGAAATTTCGAATATTCGCACACCCCTATTTTTTAGTTTTAGAGCGCAGCTCTTGGGTGCCCGTTCCTGTGTTGAGCGTCGTCGCCATTGTTGTCGGGAGTCGGGGTAATTGATAGAGCGAACACGAAGTCCGTTGATATCATGATCCACTGGCCTCTAACTTTGATTTCTTCCTCTGTCACGTGTGCTGGCCCCTCCGTTGGACCTTGTGCGCAGGCAGGGCTGGCACATGCGCTGTGGCTGGCTTCGCTTGTCATAATGGGGCTGTCAACATTTCACTTCAATCACGGCACCCGCAGTGCACAGAGTGGTGTGCGTAGCAGTCGAGTGCAATAAGTTTCTGTGGCAATATGTAATGAATGTTACATTGCAACAACTGCGGATAGCCAAAACTTCAAACACAGTTGGAGTTGCCCCAACACGAAGCTGCGCTCAGAATTCGCATTAGGCAGTATTGTAATCGTCGGTGCATTTTTCTTTCTCAATCAATCTGGGGTTTCCCAAGGTGGGCTCTCTCGTAATTCTATAAGGTCAATCAAAGACTTTTGCTTCTATTGCAACTCAAAATAGTGTTATTGGCCTGTTCATACTACAAACCTAGATACATGCCACAAGACAGGCATACCGCTAGCTGGGAAGTGTAAACCCCTCTCTTACAATTGTAAGAAAAGAGAAAGCATGGTGGAACTTCCACATTGTTTTAGTTTTTCAACTATTTAATGCAGCATTGTTTTAAAACAGATATTACCTTACCTTGTTTCAGTCCTCTATGTCTTTAATGAAGTGCCACTTAAAATGAGTTCTCTTTCCTGGACCAGTGATTTGATCATAGGGAAATGTTGTGATAATAGCAGCAATAATGTGCCACGCAGTACGTGACAGTGGTGTTGGACTCCCGGCTACTGGACGACGAGGCCTCGCTCCAGCTGATGTGCGAGACACTCGAGCAGGCAGAGATCCGAGCTGAAATCCAGACACTGCCCGTGGAGCGTGCTGTCTGTTGGAAGCGCACTGCACTGTCTCTAAATGAGGTATGTTGAGCTGTCAAGCGTTTTCAAAGGGAGAAGTGTCTGAAGTTTAACAACTTCCATGAAGTGGACAAGCTGGGCTTTTCTACAGATTTTTTGATGAGAACTAGGCCTGTGCAAATATTCGAGCGCCTTAAATGCTAGAATGACTATTACAGTATTATTACGTACACTGTGTTGCAAAGGGACATCAACTGGTTGAAACATGGCGAGTTGACGTCCTCCATGCTCTCTTGTGGGGCACAGCTTTTCTTTTATGGTCTTGAAGAAGCAGGTGAAAGTTGTCCCTTATTGACTTCCACTGCTCTTTTGTATCAAGGCAGTAATGTCGTGCACAGGTGAAACAAGTGATGTGTCGGGTCCATGCACTCTTTTGGTCGCTATTGAGCACAAAATTTCTTGATGACGGTCGACTCCTTTTCATAGGTTGCGTAAAAGAGGCAATAGCGACTGATCGAGCTCAATCACAATCTGAAGTACTTGATACGCATATGGAGTTTCCTGAGAGCTTGCCTGTGAATGGCAGTGTTTGTTAGTGCAGTTGACCTTGACCCACAAGAACCTTGTCACGTGTTTGTTCTTGTGACGTTTGCGCTTTGTGTGCCAAAGTGCAGGCTGGTGCTTGAAGAAGGCAATGACCGCCTCGTTATTTGCAGCTTTCGTGGCCTTCGTGCTGTGCAGTGAATTGACGAAACCACCGGAACAAAAGCAACAACACAACTGGTTTCATCACATGAGCTGGATGTTTACGTGCGTCTGCACACCTTGTCACATACGGTGCAAACGCTCATGCAGGCAAGGTGCATGGCTGTATGACATCCTATGACAATTTGCAACACAATGCTGTACTAGTTTTATACGCTTGGAACATACACTCAAACCTCATTATAACAAAGTTGCATCTTACACGAAAATAAGTTCGTTATATCCGAAAATTCGTTATAAACATATATTTATAGCACTGTATCCATTACAACACTGTTCTTCATTACCTTCGTTATAACCGATATTTCGTTATATCCGGGTTCGTTATATCGAGGTTTGAGTGTATTTCTTTGCAGGACAGGTGTAGCACTTATTATTAGGATGCAAGACGTGGCATATTTTTAGGCGAGTAAATTTTAGGTTCAAAGCGAATTTGAAGTGAATAGTGATTTGGTCAAATACTTTCGAATCGAATTCGAATAGTATATATATCTCGCATGGCCCATCTAACCTGAACAATACTTTTTTAAAATTGAAACAAGGCATGTGCAAATGTCATTCTTTTTGGTTCAGAGGAAGTGGAAGCAACTTTGAATAGTAGCAGGATTTGACTTTCGGTAGAATGCATGTTAGGCTATGTGTAGGCTACCTGTAAAATATTGCCATGGGCATGGAATGAGATTGGGCGACGCCAATGTGTGTACGTGCCATTGTGCAACAGAAGAAAGGACAAGGAAGTTAAGAAGACGATGAGGTCGTGTTTCTGGTGATTGGTTCAGCTCGGCGTCCAGTGCTCCTGTAGACAGAGGTTCTGTATTATTCATAATCGTGTGGCAATATGTTACGTTTTAAAATTTACTGTTCTTTGAGCATACAAGCTGGTATAACAACCTCTTAAACTTAAAAAATGATGAATCATGTGAGGGTAATATATGTTCATTTAACCTTGAAGTGGGGCTTCGCAGCAGTGTGAATTTTTTCTGGGTAGGTGTATTCACGGTATGGCGCCCCTCCACTGCAGTGAAACCACCTTTACAGTGGGTTACATGTAGACTAATACACTCAAACCTCGATATAACGAACCCGGATATAACGAAATATCGGTTATAACGAAGTAAATGAAGAATACTCTTGTAACAGGTATAGTGTTAAAATTATACCTTTATAACGAATTTTCGGATATAACGAACTTATTTTCGTGTAAGATGCAACTTTGTTATAAAGAGGTTTGAGTGTATACATCTATTTGTTCATTTCGAATACTTCAAAATTTCCAATAATTTAAATTCAAATCGAAGCGAATTCGAATACTGTAATATTTGTTCGAATATTCGCAGTCCTCGAATATTCGCACAAGCCTACATATTTCCAATAAAATATTCAGCCTTACTATTCTGAAGTTGAATGCACTATACAGACTGAGCCCTTCATGGTTCGTACCCTTTTCTCACCTGTCCATGCTGGTCCGAAACTTAAAGATTCAAAAATCTAGTAAAAGAAGTTCACTCACTGTTTGCAGATGGCAAATAATGTGCTGAAACACACAAGCGATTCAACTGCGAAGAAACTTGTCTAGCAGAGCTGGAGCATAGACTGCTGTGGCCTTGTTGCATTGTAGGGCAGGACCCGACAACGGACCGCAAAGGGTTGATACAAGCTGGTATCTTAGCTGCAGTTCTTTTAGCTAATGCTAGCATGAATGCACATGCTAGCAATTAGCTAAGAGAACTGCAGCCGGGTGTTTGTGAACGAAACACAAGTCCGTTAATCCTAGCTGGCCAACAAAGGGTCTCCTGGCAATCTTGAAGGCCCATCGATGGCTTATAAAAAAAATGGCAGGAAGGGGAAGATAGAAGCTTGCAATGAAAAAATCTGTCAACAGGGCTTGTGTGCTCGAGCTGACATTTCGACAAGTGGACTTGTCTCCTTCGAGGCTAGAACTGAAGAAGACAAGTCTACTTGTTGAAACGTCGGCTCGAGCACACAACCCCTGTTTTACGGATTTTTTAATTGACTACTTACTGACACAAGAACAGGGCTAAATCATAAACACGTCTTGCGCTGTCCCTTACTTGCAAACGTGCAGTTGGTGTAGTCGCATGGGATCAGCATGACAACATACTGTCTGTGGTTTAACACAAGCAAAAAAAAAATTAGCGCAGCTTGCTCTAAGTCGCACAAGGCTGGGTCACAGCAGAGCTGGTGGGCCCCTAGCTTGTCCTGACTAGGCTAGGCTTTTACCCACTTACCTATCTCTTTCCCACCCCTTCCTATACAATACTATTCGTGGCTACGCTTGCTCTCTGTTTTATCTTTATTATTATTTTTTTTTTAGTCTGTGTCTTTCTATCTCTTTCTTAATATGCCTGAAGGCGAGCTTTGACCATAACAGCTCTGCTGTGAACAACTCCTATAGCATGTATGTGCCACAGAAATTGGGCATATTCCACTACTCGCCACACTGGTCCACTAAAAATTAACAAGGGAACAGACAAGCAGCGAACACCGATTAGGGGCCGCAAGTTGCAGCTTCTCTTGTTAGTGATCTGTACAGAGTGCTTGGGCAGTGACTGAGCGCGTGCTGGATCATAATGATGATTATTTTCTATCTACGACACATGGTAGACCTCGACCCTAATAGCTCTGCTGTAAAATATGCATGAACCTCCGGAATGTGCTATTTCAAAGTGCTCGTGCGCACTGTGTGACACTGTTGTTTCTGGATTACATAATTACCTACCGTGAAACGCCAAGCAAGCGCTCCCACCCGAGCAAGCGCCCCCCTCCCTTATTCGGGAGATCTGAAATAAGCGCCATACAAGCGCCAGTGACCGGTTCGAGACTGAGTGTGATGCAGGTTCTTTCTTTTGTTTGTATGAACTCTTTAGGGCTGAGCCTCTGAGAGCATTATGAAGGACAAAGCCACTTGTTTAACAAAACCGCACCGAACATTTAATCAAAAATTAAAGCGGGAAAACTAACACACAAGTAAACACTTAATAAAAAGTTCACTGCACACGTTAAACACTTGTAGCCACACCCAGAATGCAAGTTCATAGACTTAAACTAAATTATAAAGTTCGAATGCGGCTGAGCGGCGGAGTGGCGAAAGATGTGAGTTCAATCTCACCAGCACCGGAACGCGGAGGCTTCGGCTTGTTGAGGGGACGCGGGTTGGCTGGTGATGACGAGGAAACGCTGGCTGCTGGGCGACGCATCAAGAAACCAGGGGCAACCTGGCCCGGCAGCACGATGCACAGCTCGGGCCCGTAGCCCGACTGCTATGCTGCTAGCCTGTCGGCACCGAAGTTCGCAGGCCCGGGGCTGGAGTTCACGACCGGATGGCTGCGGTCCTCTCGAGTGGGGATGCGACGTAAGGAGGTCCCGGTCGGTTGAAGTCTTCAGGGCTCGGGTCCTTCAGCGCCCGACCCAGTGACCACCTTCCACTCGTCTCGTTCTGCTGGAACTCCTCAGCTCTTCGCCGGCCCAGGATTCCTCTCACCTAGGCCCACTTGTTTCATCCTTATTGGCGATGCTGAAGTGTCGTGCTTCCCAGCTATTGGCCCCTGGAATGTCAGTGTTGGCTTCCTATTGGGCCACTTGCAAGTCGAACACTTGCGCCGCGCGTTCTCGTGCTAGACGTTGTTTTGACGTCGTCTTCGTCTTTTCCTCGGCCACCGCTCACGCGCACTCTTTTTCTTTTCAAGTTGCACACTTTTTAAAGGCGCACAGTTTAAAGGCGCACTTCACTCATCACACCGAGCAAGCACCCCCCCTCCAAATCTGGTCGGATTATCCTTCACCGCAGGGGGGGGCGCTTGCTCGGCATTTTACAGTACCAGGAAAACACGTTTTTTTCACTGTCACTGAGACTGTTATGTATGTTATACCATATTCAATTTCATATCAGAAGCTGTAGACTGTTTGCAGACCTATATCATAGCCAGCCAGATTTTACATTTACTTCATTATATCCATGTTCGTTATATTGTCGCATTATTCTGACTGTGAAGAATACAGCAGCCAAGCTGTAATCTAGACTTTGTTGAGCGATCATGTGTCCACAAATGACTCGCAGGACAATGACAGCAGCGAGCACAGTCATGGAAATCTTATCTTATCTACGGGTCAAACATATAGACTGTTTATACATGCATCATCATAATACCTGCCAGCACACTTGCATGCTTTCACTTTTGTCCCGGAATTCGCTTGTGTAGTTGTGGCACATTCTGTGCATTGTATGTAACTCTCGCATGTTTTGTGTAGCAAGCATGTTTAAAGAAAAAAGAAAAGATAATCCTGTACTGATTGTCACTGCCATGTGTGCGCAGTAGAGTTGTAGTATCAAATTCTGAGACAATGACTTGGCATGTTTTGTCCTTGTGCAGGATGACTCCTTGTTGTCCAGGGAACAGGTGGAAGAGAGAGACGTGATGGTGGTACTACCCTGGGACCAATTCCTGCACCTGGTCGCTTCCCAGAGGCAGGCAGGTGGCATGTTTAACCCCTTAAGTGCTTTGGACGAGCAGAGCTCGTCCTGCCCAAACTGTCCCCAAAGTGCTTTGGACGAGTAGAGCTCGTCCTAGTGGAATAGGTACTCCCCTCTAGCGTTCAGGACGAGAAGCGCTCGTCTACGGCTTTAATTGCATGTAATCCACCAGATGGAAGTATTTACTCGATGATTTAGTTTTGTTCTGCGGCAGGAGCGCGCTTTTTGTATGAAAAGATGGCGTGCGGTGGCGGCGACCCATGCATAGCTGGCGCGTCAACGCGAAAAAGAAGCTTTTCATCTTTGTCATCTTCTTCGAGCGATGATGATTTGGATACAGATGTTTATCTTGTGTCCGGAAGTGAAGACAGCGATGACGGGGAATGGAACAGCTCATCCGGTGATGATGACAGCTCGAAAGCAAACATCGCGAGTGCTAGCCAGTGAAGCCGCTTTGTGTTATTCCGTGTTTCGAAATTTTCCACACAGTCCCGAAGCTTCCCGAGTGAAATAGCCCATCGGTGCTTAGCCTACACTAGGGAAGAAAGAAGTCGCACCTGCAACAGTGTTTTATAAGGTTTTAGGGGCGAAGCTCCTTAAGCCGTGGGTCGTGCGTCCTCGATGTATGTAGTTGTAGGTAGCCACCTCTCGTTTAGTTCTTGGAATGTCCGCTAGATGGCGGTACTTGTATATGATGAATATATGATGAAAAGCTGCGGCGCTCGCTCCATTCAGATGTATGGGCGCTGCTGCTTCTCACAATGTTCACTAGATGGCGCTGCGCTGTGACAGTACGTGAATTGATCACTAGATGGCGCTGCGGCGCTCGCTCCATTCCGATGCGTAGGAGACGGCTCCGCTGCGTGCTCTAGTGTGATAGGAGACCGCTGGGTGGCGCGGCGCTCTTGGCGCGCTTCCTCTTTCGCTCGGCAGTCAGCGCGCAATGAGCGACGAAGAAGGCACGGAGGCGCCGGAAACGGAGCCCGACGTTCGAGCCCACGAAGCAGAAGGTGCACGGCGACGCCGAGAAGCGGATCCAGAAACTGTGAGAGCCCGAGAAGCGGCGAGGAAAGCGCGCGTACAGGCGGGCAGATCCCGAGGCTGCGCGAGTGCGGGAAGCTGCTGCCAAGCGCACACACTGGTTCTCACGTCTTTCATGATGATGTAATGGGCGAATTTTCACGCAAGAGTCATGAACCTCCGGAGCTTCGCCCACTCATCATCATTCACCCCGTGGATATGCTGTGATTTTTTTTATATTTACTAGCAGCAGGTAGCTGGTTTTCTATGCATTGTTCCAAAATAAACTTTATTGTGTTGGTTTGACTAAGTATGTGGTACAAATATTTTTCAACATCGACTACGTGCTTTTTAGTATGATCAGATTCGAAATCGGCAATAACAAAAAATAGGCACTTTTGGTCCGGAAATTGTCAAAAAAATAAAGCACTTAAGGGGTTAAGAAGCAGTAACAGACGGATTTAGATCTTTTGAAGAAGTAAAAAGGAAAAGGCTAAAGGGTACTACAGTTAAACCTGGATATAACGAACCTCCATATAACGAATTCCTCGATATAAGCGAAGTTTTTCTATTCCCCGCCATTACTCCATAGAAACACATGTATTTGCGACCTCTATGTAACGAAGTGGCAGCGGGAAACACCCTTGATATAACGAATTTTCGCCGCCGACAACCTAGAAATTTTGCCCCGGATTTTGCCATTTTGGCACGAGCATGCATTCTCCCGCAGTTGCCTCGCCGCCGACGAAGCGCGATCGGCGGCGTCGCGCACGGCGCGCTCGGAGCCCCGGTGACTGCGAGGCGCGCAGGTGGGCCGGCGCCCCTCGATCCGGCGTCGCCGCTGTTGTTGCCGCCGCGGGCGAATGCGCGCATGTGCCCTCCCCCTCCCTTCAAACCAAAAAAAAGAAAAAGAAAACGACTAGCGTTGGCAGCGCCACTCTTCGATTGCTGCAGAAGTCACTGAACTGTACTTCGTTAGAGTGACACATGAAAAAAAAAAAAAAAATCTTGCTCCGTGTCGGTACGCTTGAAGTTCGCGTCGCATATGTGAGGCCACGGAGCATATGTAGAGCGCTTTTCCGAATTGTATTCCGCGGTATACATGTCGTTCGCTCTTCGTTTTCGACGCCGTGCACGCGTGCATGGTTTCACTGCGCGGCGCGCGCATGGAGTGGCCCCCAACGACGTTCAGCGCTCTCTCTCTCTCTCTCTCTCTTTTTTTTTTTTTTTGGTTAAGCGGACAACCGTGTCGTCACTACCGAGATGTCAGATTAGGCGCTGGTTTAAACTGTCCGATACCGCGGTGACGACGTATCTTCGGAGGTCGACTCGTCGCGCGCTTTGCAGTCATGCGCCGCGCCGCGAGTTCGCTAGACACTCGCGGGGCGGCGCAAGACTGCAAAGCGCGCGACGTGTCGACCTCCGAACCTAATGACCTAATCGGCACTCGCGATTAGCCGATTAGGCCCGGCAACACGATGGCGCGTTGAATGCAATGCAATGAATGCGAAAGCAACAAATTGTAATGTTATACGAAGTAAGGCTGGCAACCTAGTCTTTTGGATCCGATATCGCGTAACCCTACAAAACGATAGGGTAAGAAAATACGGCCGCTCCAGGCAGAAGTGCTCTTTTCACACGATCTCTTCGCGTTGAGAGTGCAGCACGTGGAAAGGTATACGAGCCGAGCGCTGATGCTTGCCAAGATAGCGTGCGCGCCTGCGATCGTTAAAATCAAAGTTCACTGTTGCTGCTCGAGTGATCCCCCGTCCCCTCCGCGTCTTTTCATGCTCGTTCAAGACGGGCGGGGTGTTTCCTCTTTGCTTGAGCATTCGACGGCAGGTCTAATACACGGGGGGATCTTATCGCATGCGGCCTCGGGGTGACAGAGATAGGCCGGCTCGTTTGATCTGTGCTTCAGCAGCACTCGTCGCCCCCCACTCACGCGCTTTTACCCATGCGGAAAAGTTACGATGCGCGGGGGGCATGATATCAATTCGGACTTTATACGGAACATGGCGGCGACGGCAAAAACCCGTCGAGAGTGTCTATATAATTTCTATCGCAATAACAACGCAGTGTTTTACTGCTAAATAAGTGTTTTGGGTTAGCTCTGCCTTCAGTTCCCCTTTTGTTTAATTTTTGCGTTTCGTTTTCGCATTTTCGTGCTGAAACTGGATATAACGAAAACCTGTTTGTAACGAATTTTTTCGGGAATTTGTCAATTTCGTTATATCCAGGTTTAACTGTATATACAGTGGAACCACATTGTTAAGTTTCTTGGGGACCTTGGTAAAAGAATGCCGAATCCAAGAAAATGTAACATTTAAAAAAAATTTTTTTCGGACAGGTAAACTTTTTTTTAGTGCGCAAGCATGTGTGGCTAAGTACCTCACTCACTCACTTGCTCACTCAGCAGTTCATTCGCCCAGTGTATGTGTAGTAGGCCACTCCTATGTAAGCACGCCAGCCATGCAGAGTGGTTGCCCACAAACCTGCAAGGCTTGTCCTGCCTACTTTGTCTTCCATATCTGAAATATACCCAGCCACTGTTTTTATTTACTGATTTGATAAGCGCTCATTTAGAGTTCTTTGGATGTAAACTTTGGAACCTGTCAAATAGGTTCATCAAAGGTTCATCATGATTTAATCAAAGAATGGCAACACTATGTTCCCTTTAACATGCTTCTATAATGGCCTGTGTTGCAGGACTCGTCAATGAGGACCCAGACATCTCTCGGTGAGCACATGATGAGCATGAACGAGGTCTACCCCAACAGGCAGCTCACCTACGTCGTCTATGGCCTGGAGAAGTACTTCAAGTAAGCCACTGGCTATATATAGTGATCAGGCTTGTGCACCTTCAACCTGAAATTGTAAATCTCTTCACTTGTTTTATCGTGTTATAATCGCCAGAACTAGAAGCAGGCTTCCTTCTTCTTGCTATAAAAAATTCGGTGTTCGTCAGATTTCTGATTTATTTAGGAACTCCAGCATTAATTCCACATCGAATTTTCCTCATCCAAAGCCATTAAAACTTGTCATGCATTAGATTCAGGGGCACGTTACACCTGGACAGGTGGAGCCAAGTTTTACAGTGGAGCTTTTCTTATGTGCTTCTTTAATTTGAACCACCAGACAACTTGATCGGTTTGGCCGATCTGATCAACTTGAAGGAAATTGACAGAATTTGTCACATGCTATTTTCGCCAAGGAAACTCATCTTAGATTTTTTGCGTCACAATCGCAGATTCATTGTGCAGTTGAATGTGAATATACAGTAGACTCTCGTTAAACAGAACCTGAAGGGACCAGGAAAATGTATTTCATTGAATGGAAGTTTCATTTACTGAGAGTGGAGCAGGGGTGCAGAATCCATGTATGAAACCAATCATATTAGGAGCAGTTGTTCCATTTAAAGGGACCCTGAAACGGTTATTTGAAGCTTTGTCAGCGTTTAGGCTACAGCATCATCGAACCATTGGCACCACAAATTTAGCGGCACGCCGCGTACCAAGGCGGCTACGGACAATTATATCATACCCTCCTTCTCACCCCTGCCTTGCCTCCTCAACTCGTGAGACACGCTGGCATCGCTGGCGATCGCAGAGCTCACGTGAGCACACTCGACGATTTGAGCTTCGCCCCGTGATGACCTCCGAGATTGCACGCCGACAGGTTGCGTGCAATCTCGGAGACCATAGCCCAGTGCGCCCGGCAGCACGCGCACGCCCAGTGCGCCCGGCAGCACGCACGCCGTCTGGTAACAGAGACATCGCGGAGTGGTTGATATCTGCTCCGACAGGTGCTGCCACCCTACCAGCCAATTTTTCGTGCGCGCACTCCGCAGCCAATCAGATCCAGCAGCCCCGGTGATGTCGTGCGCATACTGCATGTTGTACTCGGGAGGGGCAGTTGAAAACGCGTTAGGCTGGGCTGCAGTGATCTGCAGCGATTCGCAGCTTTATAGCGTTGTAATAAATTACACAGGGTACGCAGAGAGCTTAAATTAGTCTGTAAATGAGCCTTAGGACTTTGTCTACTGGCCCATTGTGTTTGTACAAAATCGTCAAAACCGTTTCAGGGTCCCTTTAAGCAGCAGTTTTGTTTAAGAGATTTCCATTTACTGAGAGTCTACTGTATATGATTAGTTGCTACATTGAACAACTCTAGTGACCCTGTGGAATTCCTGTTCAAAAATATACTAGTACATGACTACTTTTATATGAAACTCAAATTTGCCTCCATACTTCATGTGTCGAACATTGCGGCCCTGCAAGTGCACTTTTAAGTGGTGCGCGATCGCCTGCATCACACAAAAAAAAAAAAAAAATTCGGGGACCCTTAATCTTCGCCTTTAAGAGTTGAACGCGATAGCGATATCCTGTCCCGAGTGGCTACTTCAACCACTTAGTGCATAGTTGCTATGCACCCACTACGTGGTGCTAAGGGAATACGCGCAGTAAGGTGTGTGCCGTTTGTAATGGGTGGCCGGCTTTAAACTACGAAATCGTTATGATAGTCGCATATTCTGACGCCCGATGGCAATGTACGCTTGTACCACGCAATATTCCTGGGATATTACATGTTATATGGCGACGCCTATATAAAGGACGCTTGCGTTTCAAAGCATGAAAGTTATTTTCACTGCATCTCCAAGCAGAGGAACTTATTTTCACAGTATTTCCAAGCAGAGGCGTGGCTGTGTGGTAGAACACCTGCTTGCCCCGCAGACGACCCGGGTTCGATCCTCACTCGGACCCGGAAATTTTTATTATTTGTTTTATTTGCATCTTTCTCGATTTTTCGGTCACGGACAAGATGATGATTTTTTCGCTCACAACCAACGACGCCGACACCGACGCCTGGAATTTCTGCGAAACGAGCTCTTTAACACTATCGCGTTAAAATCATACCAAAGATACAGCGCTATGTCGGTAGATACATTCAAGGTATGTGACCAGGCTAGTTCGCTGTGACTGCACGATGTATTACAATGCACATGTACACAAAGGATGATGAGAGAGGAACAAACGAAGACAAGCACTGACTTCTCTCTGTTAACGTATACTACTGTCAGACACGATACATGCATTCCGAACTGGTGCATTTAATCTAGTGGGCAGTGCAAGCCATGGAGGATGAAATGACCACGGTGGTTGTCTCAAAATATGGATGCCTTGTACTGCTGGAATAATATTCGTGCTCCATACCATGAGAAATTGCCTTTAGTGTGCTTCACTGCAATACAGTCGTGTATTAGGGTGAAGAACACTAATGCAAGTGACTGCTGTGCGCTGAAGCTCACTGTTTGCGGCCATTTGTTGTTGAAAAGACAAAGGACGGGCATGCTAATTCAAAAACATGAAAAGCCTCCTGGTTTGACATTTACTTATTTATTTCATACAATAAATAAGTAATTTATTGTATGAAATAACACTTTCTCACTTCGACTACAGTGTGTAGTCGAAGTGAGAAAGTGTTCTCAAAAGAATAATAAGAAAAGACGTGTAAAACAATTGCAAATTATCACGTAACAAAAAAAATTACACCATCTCCCACTAAAGGGAACCATGTGTAGATGTGAAGCAGCGGGCGCTAACGCTTACACTGGCGGGCGTTGACGCTGGCGCTCATCGCAGCGTTGCGCAGGAGAGAAAACTGGGGAGGCGCAAAGCACGCAGTGATGGAGCGGTGTTTCCTACTGGAACATGTCCAATCGGCTGCTAATGGTGCAATGAGAGACAGATGACTCCGACTGGACACAGAGACCCGCAGTCCGCTTTTAGTTAACGCGCACGCTGCGAATTTTTTTATCGTTCGACAACGCACAGGAGAAATCTCCCACCGGCACCACCTTGCAGGTCAGGATCCATTGCCATATATACGGGGTGGCCAGAGAACGGTTGTGCAGCGCGAGCAGTCGGTTTTTTCAACCAAGAAACTCGCTAGCAGACGCTGCCGGCGTCCGCGTCGCAAGGCGAGAGAGGGGGGGATCGTAGGAGAGGAGAGAGAGGGGGGGGGACACGCATATGCAGTGGGGAGTGTGGACGCCGCAGGCAGGGATGCCTAGAGGAGAGAGGGGAGAGCATAGGAGGGGAGAGAGGAGGGGAGGCGCATGCGCAGTGAGGGTGTGGTTGCCGCGGGGAGGGATGCCTAGAGGAGAGAGAGGGGGGAAAGGAGGTTTTTTATTTTTATTTTTTTGAAAGGGTTTGCGCATGCGCAGTAAGGGATGTCACGCCGCACACCGGATTAAGCTCCGCCATAAGATGCTTCACATCTAAAATGAAGTTGATGGTAATAAATTCCACTCTGTAAGTGTTTGCGAGGAGGATGAATATTTATGCACATTAGTTCTCACAAATACAGGCTTGGTATGATGACTGTTTGATTCTGTGTTCCACGAGAAGGCATGGATGAAAAATTAGTGATCATTAAACTATTATGCCTTATTCCCACCTTTGATGATCTCAAGAGACTGTCCAATTTTGTGTGAAGTTTATGAATAAGCTTCATGTAGACCTATTTGGCATTTCGAATTATCTGTGCATTGACTATTTCATGGTTCCCTTTAAATGTGGTGTAGGCAGATGGGCCTTTGCCTGTATTCATTACATATTCAAATTTCTTAGCTGTTTTTCATTGTGCACTGCAAGAGGCTGCTTTTGAATTCCAATAAACCAGTTTGAACGTGGAGGAATCTAAAGCCTCTTGACTATTTCTTGCTTTTCCTTCTTACTTTCCCTTCAGCACAGATATATGAATATGTAAGCATGACATATAATTTTTTTTTTTTTTGATGGTGCTATGTACTTGCATGTGCTTTGCTTTCTGTGATGATCATTTCAGTTGTGAGTATGCCTACATTTGTCTTTTACTGTCTTTAGCTTGCTTTGTGTTTTGGTGCGTCAGGTATTGTAAATATTTTACCGATTGAAGACAAGGTTGCAGGTTTGATTCCTGGCCACAACAGCCACCTTTCAAAGCGAGCAAAATTAAAAATGCCTGCGTGCTCGATCTAGGAGCACGGTAAAGAGCCATAAGCAGCCAATATTTGTCTGGTGCTCTCTGCTGCAGTGTCTCTCAGCCCCATTGCTGGTTGGGTCATTATACCCCACAAATAAGCTGAAGCTTCGTCAACTAGTTTTTTTTTCTTGCCCACTGTGCTTACTCTGTGGCTAAGGTACAGCACCACTGAGCATGAGACCGAGAATTTTGAGTCCCAGCTGTGGCTGCCGCATTTAAATTGAAGAAAAATGTATTTTTACAACTGTCCTCTTTGCACAAGATCTCGCACTCTAGGGTTACCTTACCAGCCCTCAAGATTGATAAGATTGATTTAGTGTTGTCAGTTATTTTGGAACTATATGGGAGTGGGCTTTCTTTGTTTTGTTTTTTTTCAAACTTTGATTTTTGTAGTTTTATTTCACATTCCATAGGGCAAACAAGAGTTTAAAAGAGTGTTTAATGCTAGAACTCTCGTGTGCCATTCTTTTGGTATGCACTTAAACCTCTTCGCGATGGAATCTCATTTGACTTCTTTGTCTCCGGCTTTACAACAACAACAGGCAGCAGAAGAGTCGAGCCAATGCGGAATATCGGGCCCTGGTATTGGGCTCGCAGCCGGCAGTTCGTAGGCGCAAGCCTGGTGTCTACGATGGCGTGCCCCTCTCCCGCAAGGACATCCAGGAGGTGAGGGAGGGGCAACTGGCACTGTGCAGCACAGAGATCAGCAAAGATCTGCTTCTGTCATTTCAAGTTGTGGTGGCATGCAATTACATTGTCTAGCTGATAATGCTGTGTAGCAAATACACTCAAACCTCATTATAACGAAGTTGCATCTTGCACGAGAAAACAAGTTCGTTAATATCCGAAAATTCGTTATAAAGGTATATTCCGTAACACTATATCCTATTGCAAGAATATTCTTCACTTATTTCGTTATAACCGATATTTCGTTATATCCGGGTTCGTTACATCGAGGCTTGAGTGTATCGCAAACTCTGGACTTCAAGAAGGCTTTTGATCTCGTATGTCATTCAGAACTAATTTTAAAGCTTCAGGCTCTAGGCTTACCAGATTTTCATTGTTTCTTGGGTTGCAGCATACTTAAGCGACAGAGTGCAATTTGTAAGTATTGATGGCTGTTGCTCGCGGCAGCTACCAGTGACATCTGGTTGTACCCCGAGGAAGTGTCCTTGGGCCCTTGATGTGTTCTATGTACATAAATGATATTGTTGATGTAGTTACTGAACCGGTTTGTATCAGACCTTTTGCTGATGATTGTGTGCTGTTTAATGAAGTGAAATGTTCTGAGGATCAAGTACCCCTTAATTACAATTTACAGAAAATTCATAAATGGTGTGAGCAATAGGACATAGTTCTCAATGCCCAGAAAACTGTTTTTTATGAAAATAACAAGAAAAAGCTATTGTCTTTCCTTTCCGTACTCGCTTGCATCAATTCCACTTGTTGAAGTTACAAACTACAAATATCTCGGTGTAACTATAACAAACACGCTGAAATGGAATTCACACATATCAAACATATGTGCGCCCTCCTTCCGAAAACTCTGCTAACTCGGACATAAATTAAAACAGGCACCAGCTGAGGCAGAACAATTAGCATATTTATCACTTATTCATCCGAAGCTTGAATACGCGCTATTGTTTGGGACCCACATACGAAACGAAAATATCGATGCTCTTGAGAAGGATTCAGCGGACATCTATACGGTTTATTTATTCAAAATATCGGCAAACTGACTCTCCAACACTTTTAATGTGTGAACATGGTATCCAAATATTGCAGCTTCGGCGTAAGATACCGAGACTGAAGTTTCTTATTCAGCTGAAACACAGAAAAACAGCTTTAAATCCAGATGAATACATATCACCCCTCTTAACCCGAGAAACGAGGCATCGTTGTGCTGAGTGCCTTACTCCCTTCAGCACCAGAACCAATGCATTTAAATTTTCATTTTTTTTCCACCTACGATAAACGAGTGGAACGCCCTTCCATTGACATTGTTGCATAGTGCTGAGCTAATAGAACAAATGATTAAATAGGCGTAGTGGTATGTCGTTTTGTTTTGATGTAACCATATCTACTGTATTTTACTGTATGTTACCTTACTTACTGTATTTTATGATTACTGTATGTGTGTATATACATTCTACCCTTTTTTTTGTGTGTGTTACAATCCATGGCACTTTTTTTTTTGTTTTTCTTGGATGTTTTTTCTTGGATCTAACTATGTACTATGTATAATCCTCAGTTGAATATATATGTAGCCACTCCTGCTCGGGCCACTAAATGGGCCTGCAGTATCCTATAAATAAAATAAATATAAATATACAGTGAACTCTCACTTGAGTGAACTTCAAGAGACCCAAGGAAATCGTCCACTTAACTGGAAGTTCACTAAACTGAATATTGACTAGATTACGGAACAGCATTGGGCACAGCAGATATCAAGTCAGTAGTGTGAAATACAGTTTACTTTGAAAAGAATTCTGTGATTTTCATTTGAGTTGGCGCCGTTAAAGAGCAAGAAGAGACAAAGCTATCCGGAGAGTTCACGTTTCTGTGCACTGCCTTGGCACAGCTTTCTGCTGCGACGCAAAGTCTCGCATCTTTCTAGTATATCCTGCAGCATTGGCTGGAGATACAGGTTTTGAACCTGCCTCAGCCATTACAACTTCTTAACGCACTCTTCTTTTCGGTTCCGGACGAACACTGGAAACAATTTAAAAAATCTGATAATTCTGTGCAGGTACTGAAGCGCACGTGACTCGTTTTCGTCGCCAGCACGGTTCCTTTGCCTCGGCGGCGCTGCATGCGCGAGCGACGTTGCACCACCACTGATAGATGGGCTGTTTGGAGGCGCGGCACACTTCGGTTACGCCAGTGCACGGCAGTGCTGCAGAGCGCAAAACTTCATTGAATTGTTCTAAAAAATGAGCCCGGGTCCACAGATAAAGTTCGTTTAACTGAAATATTCGCTCCTCAGAAGTTTGTTTAAGTGAAAGATTTTTGCATTGAATGCATAAGAAAGCTGCCGGGGATTTTATAATAGTTCATTATTCTGATATACATATTCGTTAAACCAACGTTTGTACAAGTGAGAGTTCAAGAGTTCACTGTATGTGTAAACATAGAACAAATGTATAAAAATGTTTGCTACCTTGTAAGGAAGCCTGACTCTATGGGGCTCACGCACGGCAGCTGAAAAACAAAGGAATGAACACGGACAAATCTGTTCTTTTTTCCCCTACTCGCCACGGTGGTCTAGTGGCTGTGGTGCTCGACTGCTGATCTGAGTACCGCAGGATCGAATACCAGCCTCAACAGCCGCAGTACGATGGAGGCAAAAGGCTAGAGGCCTGTGTTCTTGATTGAGGTGCACTTTAAGGAACAACTGCTGGTCGAAATTTTTGGAACCCTCCACTAAGGTGTTTTCCATAATCATATTGTGGTTTCGGGACGTAAAACCCCAACATTTATTATATTCTTTTGCCTCTTTTTCTGCATATTTGTACACTGACTTCATACCACAGTGTACTACACTCAAACCTCGATATAACGAACCCGGATATAACGAAATATCGGTTATAACGAAGTAAATGAAGAATACAGGTATAGGCACCGGGCGCTGGGGACTGGTGGCGCCTCTTTCGGTGGCGACGGGGAACTAATGGAATGGGAGTGCCGAAAAGGGCGCTGCTGCGGGGGCGCGGGGCTGGACGTTCGTTTCTCTTCATTGTGCTCTCGTCGCTTGTGTCGTGCGCTGCCGAAATCTACGTGTGCGCGAAGACTGAAGATTACAATATCTTAAGGGTCGGCGAAGGATCGAAAATCAATGGAAAACATAACAGGAACGGGGGCGTGCAAAACTACAACTGAGGAACAAGTGCAATCGGCGAAGCATCCAGTAAAGACGAGAAGGGAATGGGAGACGTACGCTCTATTTTTTTTTAATATTAGGGGACAATGTTAACCTATAGACAGAATAACAAAGTATTAGGAAAAATTCGGCAGATCCCACGTATTGTGGGAACCGATTTTATGCGAATCAGCGAGTCTATGCTGCATTTTTTTTAGCTTTAAGTCACGCGTAACGAGGTGGATCGACGTGTTTTTGTAGATCGAGTAGTGTGCACATAGTGTGCTTAATAAGCATGCCGACTACATTGACGTTTAAAGGCTAACTTGTGGTCTGACGTAATGTTAGCGCTCATGTTAGAGAACAGACGTCAGTGTTACTGAAACGAAGCGCACGCTACGTTGCGATTCACATTTCGTGCCGATGCTGTGAATATCATACGCGTAGCGTTGATCAGAGTATTGTTTCGGGTCGAGCAACGCTTGAATATAGCTTACAGATTCATAGGAGCACATATGTAATGTTTATCTGACGGTTATAAAAGCGGAGCCAACATTGAAATCAAAGGGGTACATAGTAGCACAAACTTAGAAAATAAAGACACGAGAAAACAAGTACGAGGGAGCGCCCGACCTTTCTGCTCCCTCCTACTTCTTTTCTCGTGTCTATTTTCTAAGTTTGCGCTACTATGTACCCCTTTGATGTTAACCAACTCACCCAACAAGAAGTCTTAATAAAACCAAGATTGGCGTTAAGCCGACGTAACGTCTGTTTCATATGAGTACATGAGTAATGTTTATTACCTTGTCATGAAATTAGATAGCCAACACTGCAACCACAATTGACGTTGGTTGCACCGACATTTTTCTTGCGCATAGGATCTTTTCAAAAGTAATTTCAAGTCATGGCTTGGCTCTGTGGTAGAATATTTGATATCCGGTCAGAGTACCTGGTTTCGACTCCTGCTGGGATCCAGATTTCTATTCTTTGCATACGTCGGGTTCACGTGGCTGATGCCGGATTTTTTGGACATGTACCCACTTAGATTATCAATGTCTGTTGTCGCCGTTCCTGGGTCGATCCACTGTGAATCACCTGTGCCTCATACCAGAATCCCGCGGCCCGTGGTACACGCCCGGTATGTGCCGCACGTGACTGGGAAGATTTTCGCGCTACTCATACCACCATATCACAACCAGACAGCCATGTTCGTCTTATTTTCGTACCCACCTATGCCAATTTTGGTTAATGTCAACTCAAGGAGGCGACCACGAGAGCGCCCACATGTAGGCGGCTAGATAGAGAAATAGAGGCATTTATAGATAAAGATAAGAAATGCTTTGCGTGTAAAATAGAAATAGGAATGGGGATACCTAGATCTAGCTCCACATCGTAGCTTATCGCATTGAACTTCGTCTGCGGGGTGCACTTGCAAAGCAATTTGCAGTCGTTGTCGCTTTTATATTCTTTGATGTCAAGCACGTGGCCAGCTTCGTGCAAGCGGTGACCCTTCTCTAGAGCAAACACATGAAAACGCGTACGCCGGCTGGTCAAGCCTTGAAAGCCGCAACGCAATGTAACTGGCATCGCCATTAGTGCACGTGCGCTGTCAGTACTCGCCTTCCCGCCAGGAGCCCAACAGTGAGGAGCAGCGAGTTTGGCAGTTAAAATACAAAGATGTTTATTTTACAACACTTTCGCCAATCGGGCCGGTCTCATTTGCAGTCCCGAAAGGGAGGAGGCATCGTGCCTCTGGTCCGCCTCCAAACGAAAGCAAACGCATAAAAGCACAGCACCACGCAAAGAAGCCTAGTCGATTGACGTTCCGACGGTGCTCCTGGGTGTGAAGACATGAAAAGAACATGTGTTATCCTTTCTTGATGACTTGGCGACCATTGAACGCTGCCACGACCGCAAACGACTGCGGAGGAGTCTCCCTGGAGCCCGACGAGTGGCCCCGTTATCTGAACACATGTCCGACAGTCGAACGCTTCGTGCTTTGTTCAAGAAACACTGTTGCTGCCGCTTCTCTTTGCCTTGGGCGACAAACGAAACAGCTTACAGCTTGCGATTGTCTAAAAAGAAACGCCGCCGCTACTACTTGAATACGTTGCCGAAAGTAGCAGAGCCTTCTCCGCGTCGTCTGCTTCACATGCCAGTGCTTTCGCTGCCGCCGGTAGGGGCGCTTTTTCGGGAGGGGCGCCGCTGGCGCCGTCTGACGGCCGCCCGGTGCCTATAGTGTTAGGAATATACCTTTATAACGAATTTTCGGATATAACGAACTCTTTTTTGTGTAAGGTGCAACTTCATTATAATGAGGTTTGAGTGTAAAACACCTGTGTTACACAACCTAATGAAAGTAACAGACAATCCTCCCTACCTGTGTTGCCCGGTTTTTCATCATCTTATATCTTGTCTCTTGGTTGTCTTTCGTATATGTTTTGATGTTAAGAAAACTTGTGTGTAAAGTGGCTGGTTTCCGACACTCCTCAGCTGGTTGTCTATGGCTTGCACAGACGCTGGTGCCCCTGCAGCTGGACAGCGGTGTCACCGTGGCAACCAAGGAGAGCGTCGAGGAGCTGGCCGAGTACCTGGCCAAATTCACCCGTGCACTTGCGGAACGGCCACACAGGTATGAAGGGGCATCGGTCGGTTTGCTGTAGCATCGTGCCTGTTTCTTTCGTTCAAAAGTGAAGTCCTTTTTTGTTTTAAGCTTTTTCTCCCATTGTTATAATCAGGGTTGCATGAATGTCACATGTTCGATTGGAAGCAAATGGTAATGAGTATTGAATAACTTTGAAGCAAATTTATATGGCAGCATGATTTGAATACTAATATAGTGAAGTTATAAGCGGTAAAATACATTACATCGTAACATACGCCATACTTAGCCCAAGCAAGTCCACATAGCATCCTTTGAAACTTAAAAAAAAAAAGATCACAGTTTTGCCACAAGGGTCAAGCAACAAATGCAATGGCAACACATTGGAATGTTATACGAAGTAAGGCTGGCAGCTGCCTCTTTTGAATCCAACTTCGCTTAACTCAAAAGAATGCCACTTTGAGATAATACGGCCATAGCTCGGCAAAACTTGTGGAGCTCACTCAGACTCACGCATGAAATATATTTTGCACTTAGGGCTCACTCAGACTCATACTGACCAAAATTTTCCTGAGCCGGACTCACTCGGACTCACGCTCACGAAAATTTTCTTCAACCGGACTCACTCGAACTCAGACTCACCAAAATATTACTCCCCCAGACTCACTCATGGCTCAATATGAGTCTGAGTGAGTCCGAGTGAGTCGACTCATGAGTCCGTTAGCCTAGAATTAGCTTTTTCGACCATGGTGTCAATGCTCTTTAACACTAATATCTCACGTAATCGGTGCTCTTCTTGGCGCCTTTTGATATAGTATCTTGGAATACGAGTTACGAGTGCTCGCAAACCCCTAAGGTCATATTGATTGAAAGAGATCACAACATAAGATACATTTATCAAGAACTTCCCTTGAAAAGTTGGCAGGGGGGTCAAGGCACCCCCCAACGAAATTCGCGCCTCTGATCAATAAATGTTGAAATGGTGCATGAACGACACTGTTTTGGAATACGTGTAAGTACATGAATCCAGGTAAGGCTGATAGTAATGCAGAAGGTGAGTAGATAGGACAATAGGTCGGCAGAAAGAAGTGGAACTCACTCAGACTCGCTCAAGAAATATATCGTGCGCTTTGGACTCACTCGGACTCAGACTCGCCAACATTTTCCTGAGCTGGACTCACTCGAACTCACACTCACCAAAATTTTCTTCGACCGGACTCACTCGGACTCAAACTCACCAAAATTGTTACCCACCCGGACTCACTCAGACTCACGGCTCGATCTGAGTCTGAGTGAGTCCGAGTGGGTCGACTCGTGAGTGAGTTCGCCGACCTATGAATACGGCCCCCTCCAGGGACCAAAGCACTTTTTATGCTCTCAGTCCTCTAAACATGAAGTAAGCATTGAGAGGACAAGTTTACGAGCCGTCTCCTGATGTCTGCTGAGATACTGCGTGCACGATCGGGCCCTTATGATCAAAGTTCACACAAACAAATGTTCACAAAAACATTTGGTTAATGTTCAGTATGCATAATTGCTCGAGACATCCACTTCATGTCTCTTAGAATCCACCACTAAATGTAATTTTGGCTCTGATGTGAGCATTCGAGTTGAAGTTATGTGATACAACAAGAACTGATGATAGTGGAAACATAAGTATGTGCATTACTTAGTCCTTAAGTTCTTGCACTTGAAGCTGTGAGCGCTGTACGTGTGTTACATGCATAATGAAGGCATGATTTTTGTGATTCCACATGTGTGCTGCCGCCTGTTGGTTGTGACCAGCGTTCTTAAAGGGCCAGTCAACAACCCCGAGGCCCAAAAATTGTAATGAAGAGAAATATGCGCACTTTTGCTATGTGAACATGCTGCCATAAGCATTTTGTGAATACATGCTATAATAAGGAAGTTACAGGTGTTAGAACATCTGTTTCAGCTGGTTTCAAATGTTCGCGCGGCCTCGTCACACTTCTCCACCATAGGGAGGGGAAGGCATAGCTCATCGCCGTGACTCCGCCCACTTCGGCACGACGTCAGCGATATGTCATCGGCGCGGAGCCAACGACCGAGCAGGGCTTCCCCCACATGAGCACGTGTCATAGCGGCACGGAGAGAAAAAAGCGCTGTGCGAGGAGCACCCTTCCCGTAGCGGTAACGTAGTGAGACGCCTCTTTATCTCGGAGGCTTTCGTTCTGGCAATACCGCTTCTCCCGGTAGTCTCGGGCTCTACAAAATGCCAGAGGGCAACCCAGGAAAATGAAAATGCGGACTGCGCGGCCAAAACTGCATCACCGCAGTGCCAAGGCGCCGTTTCGTTGGGCAAAGGACCAATCGACGAGCTCAGTGCCATGTCAAGTCGCCGATCGGCGACTTTGCGTCACTGCGCGTACGAAGGGGATTGTTCAAGCGAAGGAAAGAAGGGCGGGAATTGTTTTTCGAAATGGAGGGTCTGCGCGGCGCACAGCTCTGTAATATTCAGAAAACGTTATCGCCACGGTTTACTGTACGAATTGGCGAGCTTGTTTGGGGGGTGCCAAAAAAAAAAAAAAAGTCGGAGCCTGTTTACTGGCCCTTTAAACACAGATGTGCTGCATACATTCCTTTGAGCTCCTCTGAATTTTCAGTGTGGATAGTTCACAAGCTCTGGCTTGTTTTAGAACTTTACAGACGTTGCATAAGGTTTTACAAAAACTAAATTGTGTTTGTGAAAAAGTTTCAATCTTCGTTCTCTGAATCCATTTGAATATCCTCTGTTGGGAGAGGGACACCATAGGAGTTGTGCATGTTTTCTGTTGGCAGTTTTCTTCTGCTTGTGCACTGCATGTAAAGGCAAATTACCATTGGTAATAGCAGAAGGTACAGTGAACTCCCGTTAAGACGAACTGTGTTAAGACGAATTCTTGCTTAGGCCGAACAACACGGGAATGTTTGTTTGGTTTCCCATAGACTCAATGCAAAAAAAATCTGCTTAAGACGAACAGCGTAACAGGCCTCTTCTGTTAAGGCGAACTCTCGCAGTGACCGACAACGACGGCGATTCTGCGCAATGAACATTGTAGTCTTGGTGGGGCATCCAGGTGAACGAGAGAAAGCAAAAAGAAAAAAAGAACACTTCCTGGCACAAAGACACAAAGCAAATCACATCGTGGAGGGAGGGAGCAAGATAAGCGGAAAAGAAAGGTCAGCGCATAAGGTCGGTATCTCCCTCACGCCCAGTGTGTAGGTGGAGAAAGGGCCGGCTTTATCAGCATTGAAAGCAACAAAAAAGAGTTCAGGGGTTCAAATAGACTTAATGCAACAAAAAAAAAAAAAGAGGGTCCCAGTAGTTAGGCTTAACAGGCCTAACTACTGGGACCCTCAAGCCATTACATCCTTCTGGATCCTCCCCATGTTCTTCAGTTCCCCAACAGGAGCAAAATGGAGAACAGAAGAACACAAGAGCTTGGCTAGAGAGGAAAATGCGAGAGGAGTGGGGTAAAAAACAAAACAAATGAAAGTGAAAACAGGAACAGAAATTGCCTGTGCGTTAAAATTGCATATGAAACCGAAACCACGTTTGCGGCGCTAGCACTTCTGTCAGAGGGGTCAGATGCATTGTCATCGCCGCCACACAATGGCGGCCGAGCACATGGTCAGTTCGCGTTGTTTCACATAGGGCCTGTGCACGTCATCATGTCTGTTCCCAGTGAAGTACAAACTGTGAAGCGCCATTTTCATTATGAAAGCACATGACAAAGGATGTTCATTTTGCACACTAAATATAGCTCTGCCGTGTCATTTCTGTATGCCTGAGGCTCGTGACCATGGGTAGCCCAAATGGAGATCCTTAGCTGCACGTCGATCAGAAAAAAGTTACCACGGGCTGAAAATGGGAAAATATCCGAACCTCGAAGAAAAGCTTGCAGGCTTTCTTAAGCACCTCAGCATATATTGGCTTTGTCAAGGTAACAGCATGCAATGGAGGTGTATCCAAAAGTGATATCAAAGCCTGTAAAACAGGCTCACGGAAGAAGGTGAACTGTCAGAAGAATAAATTTTCCATTCTTTAAAGGAAAATCTTGCTTTGTCTCTCCCTTTTTTTTTTCTAATCGTCAAAAAAGGGTCATGCTACAGTTTTATTGTTCAAATGTGGTAGCAATTTATTCATGAGCACATTTATTATGAACTTGCGAAATCGGGTGCTCGTTAGATTAGTGTACATGCTGTACTTGAATGCATTGTTTTTATCAAGGTGAGCCAAATAAATGCTTTTTCTTGTTCCTTTCCACCCCATTGTAAGTATACTCCATTCAGCATTTCCAAGTAACATGTTTGGATGCACTTGACATGTTAGCATTTCCTTTTTGGGGGGCACTTCTGATAAGACGAACAAATGACCATGGTCCCTTCAAGGTCGTCTTAAAGGGAGTCTACTGTATACTATGTGATGAGAGAAGACGTCTAAAAAAAATGCTATACCCCTCGTCGCTTTTTTTCCCTGTCGGGGTTGCATGTGCTGTATTTTTACAAATCTTTAAGCTTCTGAGTTTGCAGTTCTACATCATTGCTTTATCAAAGGGCTACCTTTGTGAGTGTAGATGCGCTTGCTTCCTGCTCCGATACTTTGCAGAACGGAAATGTGGTGTTTTTCCGAACATTACGTTTATGAAGCGGCCGAAACACGTGTGGCATCTGTGTGTTCTTGCGCCTTTGTTTTCTCCCACTACACAGGGAGGCCAAGCAGAGTCGTCCACTGCAACACCTGGCGCCCGGCTCGCTCTGCAAGCACGACAGCCTCAGGCGCACCTGGCAGGCACAGCTGGAGCAGTTTGCCAGCGTCAGCCGGGACGTGGCTGAGGCCATCGTGTGCCAGTACCCAGCACCCAAGCTCCTTCTACAGGTGGCGCGTTCACTCATTCACACTGTAGCAACAGGGCAATACACTGACCGTGCCCGAGGCTGCAGGGTAGCTAAGTGAACTTTCAGTTACGTTTGGCATTACATCACTCTGTTTGCTAATGCCCACGAGCTTGTACAAGAACCCACATTAGGGGTTGGGCACCATAGCTTGACAAAGACCTTGCTCCCAATCTGGCTGTCTCGGCAGCCTCCCCCCCCCCCAAAAAAAAAGCAAGAAAAATCTCACTTAATGGAAGAATGCAAGAATGTAAGAGTGGGCTTGTTGGTGGTGATACATGAAGAAACTTGTAGCGCACAAAAAACACGGACGAAGCAAGTGACGACGGGACGATGCGCTGATGCGTGGGTGAGCGCATAGTCCCATCGTCACTTGCTTCGTCCGTGTTTTTGTGGGCTACAAGTTTCTTCATGTTGTGGAAGAATCTTCCATTAAAAGAATCTCGCTTCCATTTTTTCAGTGAAACATGCACCTCAACTTGTATATTTTACAGTAGCTGCAGTGCTATACACAGGAGCTATAGCCAAGCGTTTTTCTAAGCTGGTATCTAATGCAGTGCCACACGCAGTCAACATTTCCAGGTGTCTTCGTTGTTCTTTCAAATATGATATTACCTTTCCCATGTTGCTTGCAGCATGATAAATGCTAGAGAAGTGGCGAAATTGAATTTGTGGCCCCTGGACCACCTTCCCCACTGTGTAAACCAGTGATCATGCCTCATTATTTAAAATAGCATCAAAGGCACGAGCTTACCGTTAATATTTAAGAAGCTAAATGCAGTGCGGTGGTGAGGTTGACCACGAAACAAGCAGGTGCAGTCAATGTCCTAGTTAGGATTAAGAGATAAAAATGAAGCATAGGACACGTAACCCATAGTACAGGTAACCATCAATCTATTGCAGTAAAGGCTCATTAATTCAAACTCGAAGGAGACTATAAAATTGTTCAAATTAAGCAGATTTCAAATTAGCGGGCGGGCGCTATGGAATGAACGGACATCGCTCCACACTGCGCAGGCAGAACACAAAGAAGCCACTTCTGGACTCGTTATCACGAAATAGGCACTACGACACGTTTGCGGCAGGTGATTTTGTAAATTAGGTTCGTGGAGCTCTAAAAGCGAACAGAAATTAATTTGTCAGTCAGTGATGGGCCAAAAACAAGCACTGACATACATTCATGTGAGCTGTGACCCTCAATGTTGGTATATATGACGCTATTTACGCTCCAAAACACCTTTATTGACATGGCAGAATTAATGCAATCAAAATTAGATGTAATCAGTAATTTGCATTTGCTTGCATTTCTTCTGTCACGACTCCATGAGCATCGTTTGTTTGCCCAAGAGCTCCAGTCCGAATTCTCGTCTGCTGAGAAATGCTGCTGTTTCATTGTTTTGCATTTATAGTGAATTTGGTTTAGTTTGATTTTACAAACCATTGTTCGAAGTCATGAACCCATTGTTCAACTCATTCGAAGTCGTGAGCCCACTATGATTACTCTAGGCCAACTTCTGTGTGGAGCGATGAAAACCAGGGTTTCCCAATTCGAATTAACCGTTGTGGATACTGACGCGTTCAAATTATCGGGAGTTTTCCCCCCATAAAAATACACAGGGCTGTGCTGTGGCCAAGACGTCAGTTCGAAAACCAAGTTCGAATTAAGGAGCTTGTACTGTACGGTTACAGAATGGGCAACAACAGAAGGAAAATGTGGTTTAGGATGGTGAGGAACCATGGGGTCCAATTGAATGGCAAAAGTTGGCAGGCATGAGGTGGTACCAGTTGATTGCTAGGAGAGGCCTTTGTCCTGCAGTGGACATGAAGTAGGCTGACAGTAACCATGATTTGTGGTGAGAATGCAGGAATGTTAGGTTGTGTCTTTGTGTGTGTCAGTGAATGCGTGTTTTCCCAGGCATACCAAGGGTGCAAGGAGCGTGCAAAAGGAGAAACGCTATTGGCAGACATCCAGGTAGGACACTGCTATCAATTATAGTACCTCTGGCCAACGCCTCCTCTATTTTATTCAATGCCAGTGCAAACGCTCGCCCCTCAATGGGAGCCGCCGGTCCACCTTAGTTCAGGGAGTGGTCGTGATGCGACGCTACATGTGGGGTAGGGCTGCTTGCGTCACACGTGAGTCCGAGCGTTTTCGAACGGAGATGCGGTAGACGCGTTTTCCCTCTCCAATATCATGCGTCTGTCTAATTTGTTCCTTCGTGTTCCTTCTCAGTAGCTCGAAGCAATGCCGCCGTCACCTCACAGCGCTCGTGAGGCACCTCTTGCACTGCAAAGGCAGTGCATGCACTGCAGCGTCGCATTGATGCGTCCCCATTGGTTGCCCGCATAGCGCCACGAACGGAGATGCGCTATCTTAAAACACCGTGTCTCTTACAGAGCCAGCGTGACCGCCAACATAGTGAACACGAGGGATGCAAGACGCTGCCCTACGGATCTGCACACAACTGACCAAAAAAAATACTTCATATGATTTCCGTCATGCGGCACTGTAATACGGGTGCTCTCCCCATGAACGCAAAGCACACGCGAAGCCTACGTGATGGGTGAGAGTAGGAAAGCGCTAGAGGAGAGGGCGGCGAACGGCTGGAACGGGAACATTTAGCTGGCATTGATAAAATAGAGGAGGCGTTGCTCTCGCAGAAGAGAATTGGCATGCGTAAAATGTGTTCTAGTTACTGCAACTTACAGATACATATATTAAAAAAAAGAAAGAAAAAGAAGACAAGCTTGAGTCAAGTTACACGGCTGTAATATCTTTTGCGCATTTACTATGTACAGTGTGGGCACAGTAGATATGTGTTTTAGCCAGTCTAACATAAGTTGGCTTTTCTTTAATGTCCCTTTATGCAGCTGTTGTATATTGGTTGGCATTGCCATTGCAGCCCCCCCCACTTTGGCTTCTGTATTGTTGCAAGCAAACCAAAGGCAACTCATTCTCAATTGGTATCTTTTGTACTTTAATGGGCCACTAAAGATAAACGCATAATCAGTTTAAACGGATGACTTAGTCTTTGAAAACTCTATTGACATCACTATTGTATGGTAAGTTCATTGTTCAAAGAGAAAACAAATGTCAAAGCTTCATTTTTGAAACACGTGCTGAAGCCACAACGCCGATACGCCAGAGTAACGTGACGGCTTTCGAAGTATATTTTCTTGTTTTGACCGTGTTGACTCAAGAAACGTTCCTGAAACATCCCATGCCTCCTTTATAACGCACTGTAATTATTTTTTACTGATAAATAAAATATGTTGGTCTTAGCAGATGCCATCAACATATAACCTCCTAACTAGCTGGTGTTGGAACATCAAGGTAGCATCACTACTTATTCTTGCTTTTTGTGCCTTTTCTGGCCTGCCAAGCATCTGCTTACTGCAAGAGGGCACTAGTTATTGGTATTGCAGATGTGTAAATTAAGATTACCAGTCAAATAATTTTTGTTTATTGTGCCTTAAAGGGGCGGTGCCACCAAATTTGTGGCTAGCATGTTCTTTGCTGCAAGCGTTTTTTTATAGCTCCAGGAAGCATGATACACGCACCAAGATTCATGTATTCTCACTAAAAAATTGAATATCGCCTTATTTATGTGGATAACTTTTGGTTTCGGTTTCTGGGCGCCGAATTGGGCGGTGACATAGCAGTGTAGTCACGTGACCACACAAGGTTGTGACGCACGTCGTGATGAGTATCGTCTGCTCTCACACACACAAGCCACACAAGCACCAGCAAAATAAACGCGCCGACAGGTGCGATGGCTAGGAACCGATGCTTTGCCAGTATGTACGTTGCGGAGGTGGCAGAGGTCTGGAGGTCACTCACATCACTACAGATATGGTGTGACGTCACTACAACTTTCGTTGTCCTTCCTATAGATCTACGTCAGTTTCGATGCGCTAGCGATGGGTCTCGATCGGGAGAATGAGCATTTAGGTACACTTTGGAAGTGAATTAAAATATATTCTAAACGTTTGCTGTGTCCGACCCTTCGTGTGGGGTGTCCTTGCATACAGAGGAAACCCACAACAGGCTTGTTATAGCCGCGAAATTTGATTGCACCACCCCTTTAAAGGGCCCCTAAACCACCCAAAGGTCGAAATTTAGTTGTGATGTTGCAGTTGTGCACAAGTCTACAACGAACATGTAGCCATGAAAGATTTTCGAAATGGTGCCGTAATAGCAGAGTTACAGGCGTTTGATGACCCAAAGGGGCCCTCTCGTTTCACTCTTTTCTTCGCTACGCTCCGTTCATCGGCTCGTCTCTCCTCCTAGCCAAGTGCTCATTCTCACCGTGCAAGGAGGAAGAGTGGTGAGCTCTCATACTTGCGTGCAGACAAAAAGGTTCTTTTTGTGGATGACACGAGCAGAGGACAATGTTGACGTCACGGCAAATACTGAGGGGCTGAACACTGCCGGAAGGCCCGGAGAGGAGAAGGGATTGCTTCTTGGAATTGGTCGGGCGCCTGCAGCTCTAGTGCTGCCGTCTTTGGCATTGTTAATCATGATGGCATTCTGAACTCAATGCGTTTGTTTATTTGAAACTGTTAAAAAAAAATTATCAGAGGTTGTCTAGGGGCATTTTAAGCAGTAGCATAGCTAGGAATATATTTTTTGTGGAGTGGGCATGCACTTGATCGTGAAATGGCAACTAAGCCACAGCCACCCGATGGAAAGGAGATTGAGTGGCTACGGATAGGCAGGCTGGTGCACCGAGTGTTGTTTCATTTATACTAGCTATGGCAGACACATCTTATCGTGATAGTACATTTTTCATATAATACTATCCTATGGCAGGCAAGAATTTAGGGAAGGGCACGTGCCTGGTGCACCACCTCCTGGCTGTGCCCCTGCTTTAAAATGTTGCAAACAAGTTTGCTGCTTTGGTTGCTAAGCTGTGCACCAATTGCAGGTTCGAAGAGGTGCAGGAGCGCTGCAGTCAACGCGCCGCGTCGGACCCGTCGTGTCTGGCCGCATCTACCGCTTCTTTGTGGCGACGGACCAGAATGCCTACTTCGATTGAGCAGGTTTTGCTGTACAGGGTACCCCACTGGCGAAACGGCCTGGCAATAGACATCCAAGCACAACAGTTTGCTGCACTTCCGGCACTTGAGATTTGTGGCAATGCAGCGATGAGTCATCACATGCCTCTTATTTTGCTGTATCGCCATCTCTGCACTTATACTTGTCAATTTCATGAAGGGCAGTGAAGGCCAGGGGTGGTTCGTGCTTGCCAAACAGTAATGGCAGGTGGCTGTGTGTTCCTCAGGTGGCGGCTGTGTGTTCTACCGGGGCTTTCTGTCCCTGCCACCTGTGGAACTCACAGCCTGCCTTTGATCAAGTGGCGTATCAGAGGCAGACAAGCGGGGGCGGGGGGGCCTTCCAGTTGCCTTTTCTGGTTGGCCCATGTGATCTGTACCTTTCCCTGCACAGCATGGAGTTAACAAGGTGGAGTACTAGTCTGAATGCTGGAGTCAAGGGACGCACTTTTTGCTGCTTGCTGAAACAAAGGAAAAAAATTCTTTATTGCGCTATGCTCATATGTAAATGCTTTGTTACTTGTTGTCCGATAGCACCCAGTTTGCTTTTTCATTGGTGTATATAGTGAGTTAAAATAGCATGCATCTGGTGTTCTTAAAAGGTGAATGTTGTCTGTGGTAGAGGCATGTTCTGGGAACTGGTCAGGGTGCTTCGAGTGTTACAGTTAGTGGGCTCAGCGTGAGTGAATGGTGCCGGTTTAATCAGATAATTTTCTTTATTGCCTTTTATGATGGTTAATGTGCATGGAAGCCAAGGGGCAAAGGGATTTTTCCAACTGTCTTCATTCATCATGGATTGGTTGCCTTGTTCAAGTTTAAAAAAGTCTACTGTGCTCTTCAGTAGTCTTCCTTGCCTTCGTGCTTTCCCCTTGTTGAATGTGTCAGTGTATATTGCTTGCATGCAGAAGAATTTTTTCTTCCACGTGGCACGGAAAATGTAAATAATGCTGTAAATAGTTAAATAGTGAGGTTTGGGCACTATGTGTGTGTTTCTCACAGTGTGGCACACTTTTTGTTTTCATGGGGAAAATTAGTGAGGTAATTACATAATGTGCACATTAAGCTGAGAAACTTCCACCTTTTTGGAACCACTTAGAGAGGCATCAATTTAAGCCTAGTCTGGAGACTGTACTTTTTATTTTGACCATTTCGAATTTTAGATTGAAATCTTTACAATGTTGACTGTATCGTAGAGTACTGGCCTTATTTTATATTGTTTATACTCATTTATAGGTCTTATAATTGTGGGATTGATGTTTTTATGTACGTCTGTGTATGTAGCGTCAATGCCGTAATTGACAGTTAAAATTGACGAGTGAACTTGTCTTGTAATGTAGCTCGAATTTTGTCTTTTTATTGGGAAGGTATTAACTTGTTTTTTGTGTGGGTGTAAATAAAATTTATATATTCACAACTTTGTTGCAGATACGTACTTTAGGAGTTCCCAATTAGCACACGCAAGCAGATCTACCAAAAACTCGCAGAGTCCCTTATGCATGCACATAGGTGTACGCACGGGCGGGGGGAGAAGGGGGGGCTGCAAAGCCAGCCCATACATTGATGTAATAGGGAGGTGGGGGGGGCGAGGGGGGGTGCAAAGTCAGCCGCATACATTGACATAACAGGGGGGGGGGTGCTGCAGCGAACCTTCGCCCCCCCCTGAAGGGGAACCCTGCGGACGCATATTTGCGTGCACCCAAGACGACTCAAAGGCAAAAGCCATCTTTTTCTTCTCATTCGATGTATTGATTCTGCCCCGTCATCCTCGGCAAGCTTTCTGCACCTAACGTATTCTTATTTCAACTGCCTCAAGGATTGGAGGCATCTTACCTGGTTTTGCACCTGCCTCCGTGATTGGCCCACCTCTGACCAAGTTACCATGTAGCGTTACGTCGCATGACGTCATGATGATATCGCAAGATTTTTGGGATCTGTGACATCATGGTGACGTCATCACATGATGATTTTTTTGCATCACTCGTGTTGTCCCCGACACCGCGAGACGCCAACGGTCAATTTTCGCATTTGATGAGGCATCTAAGGCTTTCGCATTGCATCTAAGGCTTTCGCATCATGCGAGTGCAGTGCACTGTAGCCATTTCTCATGCAGTCTTTTTTAATTAACAGTTTACTAAAGCAGGAAATATCAAGAAATATTACTGCATCAGACAGAAATATTACTGCATCATTCTACCCTTGCGAAAGTGGATGACCAGCAAACCTTTACCTTGTCACACGGTGTTAGTGTTTGCCAGGCATCGCCTGGCTTCTTGCTTGTGCTTAGCATTTGGAGTTTTTAGAGCAAAAGGCTATTATGAGATCACAAGGGCCAATTTTGGTGCCATAGTTGTCCGCCGCCGCTGGTGTCCGTAACCGCTGTCGCGCAAAATAAGAAAAAAGGAAATAAAAGAAACACAGCATCTCCATGGAGCAGCGTGTTGTCGGCGTTGCCGCTGAGCCACTGCTTCCTGCGCCCTCAACTCCGAGTCCGCTGGGCGTTTTTGTCCGCGTTGCCGCCGCTTGCCAAGCTCTCACCGCCGGGGTAGCAGCTTGTTGGCGTTGCCGCTGAGCCGCCGCTTCCTGCGCCCTCAACTCCGAGTCCGCTGGGCGTTTTTGCCGCGTTGCCGCCGCTTGCCAAGCTCTCACCGCCGGGGTAGCAGCTTGTTGGCGTTGCCGCTGAGCCGTCGCTTCCTGCGCCCTCAACTCCGAGTCCTCTGGGCGTTTTTGCCGCGATGCGGCCGCTTGCCAAGCTCTCATCACCGGGGTAGCAGCTTGTTGGCGTTGCCGCTGAGCCGCCGCTTCCTGCGCCCTCAACTCCGAGTCCGCTTGGGCATTTTTGCCGCGTTGCCGCCGCTTGCCAAGCTCTCATCACCGGGGTAGCAGACTGTTGTCGGTGTTGCCGCTGAGCCGCCGCTTCCCGCGCCCTCAGCTCCGAGTCCGCTGGGCGTTTTTGCCGCCGCTTGCCAAGCTCTCACCTCCGGGGTAGCAGATTGTTCTCGGTGTTGCCGCTGAGCTGCCGCTTCCTGCGCCAACTCCGAGTCCACTTGGCGTGTTTGCCGCGTTGCCGCCGCTTGCCAAGCTCTGATCACCGGGGTAGCAGATTGTTGTCGGTGTTGCCGCTGAGCCGTCGCTTCCTGCGCCCTCAACTCCGAGTCCGCTGGTCATTTTTGCCGTGTTGCCGCCGCTTGCCAAGCTCTCACCACCGGGGTAGCAGATTGTTGTCGGTGTTGCTGCTGAGCCGCCGCTTCCCGCGCCCTCAACTCCGAGTCCGCTGGGCGTTTTTGTCGTTTTGCCGCCGCTTCCCGCGCCTTAAGGCCTGACCACACGTGCCCGTTGCAGCGCAAGGCTTTCTGACATGGCGTCGCGCCCTTTTCCTATGGAGAGAGAGAGGGCGTGCAGCCTCGCGTAGCCACAGGTCCTCTCTCCCCATAGGGGAGGGCGCGGCGCCGCGTCAAAAAGTCACGCGCTCACGCGCTGCAACGGGCACGTGTGGTCAGGCCTTTACGTTTGTTTTCTTCCATGGCAGAAAGAGAATGTTCCATGGTTGTCATCGTCATCGGGTACCTTTGCACGTGCTAACGCGCTTACTCTTCATCGTCGTCAGCGTCATCGTATGGCGTATAGTGGGTACCTTGCATGTGCTGCGCACGCCGCCGCACGCCGACAAGGCTTGGTCTAAGGTGCTTCGCCCCTAAAAATACCCAAGATAGAATGGGATTCGAACCAGGGCCCTCTGCATGGCAGCACAGTGTTCTACCACAGAGCCACCCTTATGCTTGAAACTTCGTTGCAAACTGACCCTATGCAGGCTTGATATCGCGTTAACATTTGTAATAGAGCGTTTCAGAAAAGCAGAGTAACAACCTGGCATCATCCAATGCGAATTGCATAATGAGTGGATCGTTTTAATGCTTCCAACCCATTACAAAAGGCTCAGACATAATTCTTCATTGTCGTCAGCCACAGCATCAACAAAGTGCACATAATGCATTCAGGTGCGTAGCGGGTACCACGCTTCCCCGTAAAATGACGAAAACTAGTGGAATAGTGCACCCTTTTCCTACTTCACGAAAATTGTGATAATTTAAGGTGTAGTGGGTACCTTGAAAGTGTACTTGTAGTAGTTTCCCCAAGAGTAGTTAAAAAGGCTCTAGAAAGGCCGTTCCAGCTTTCTCTGTGACTGTGCTGCACGTTAGGCACAGGCCTGACATACACAGTCCTTGTCAGCGTTTGTCATGCCTTGATGCAGTTAATGTTCCGTACGTGCTTCTCTCCCCATTTGTGTTTTCTTTGGTTTGGTTAACCAGTGCAGCTGGCGTCAACCGTGGCTGGCGGCTGCAAGAATGCACATAAAAAATTAATTCTTTCCAGACCCTGACCATAAACAGCATTGCTTTAAAAGAAAAAAAAAGTTTGGCAGCATGTTTACACTCTTTGTAACACTTGGAAGGAAAAGCCTTATTACTTTACAAGTGATAATGCATTAAGTTGTACACTCGAGTACCAGACATTTGCTAGCCATAACAAACTTATAATCATGATGTAGCGCGAAAAGACACAACGGACACAGAGAACCACAAACCACAGGCGCAAACACCAACTAGCCCAAGAACAAGTCCTTCTGCATAACAAACTGTTATGTGAAGTAATTATATGGTCCTGTTAGGAAGATCTCCTGTATGACTCATGTGAGCACTTAATGCTGAAAAGGGCTCTGCGACGCTTTTTCGCCTGCATTCTGCAGCGCTGGCGTTCGTGTAGTGTCGATTACTGAGATGAACGCGAAAAGAATAATCGAAATCGGAGGATATCAGCCTTCAAACTTCAAAACCCCAGCAAACGACGGGAACTTGCGTTACCTTTCGCATTTCACTCTCCCACTGACGTCAAAGGCCGTTTCCAATCACCGCGCGCCTCTTACAGAGACTTACAGGACGACTCGATCGTCTCGTGGTGGCCAGAGCCACTGGTAGGCTATCACTGGAAAATTTCAGAGTACCGCTAATACCGCAGAGGTAGGCTCTGTGGTAGGCTGCACGCGGGCAATATTGGGCAGCGGCGGCCATTTCCCTTCCAGGCCTACTGGCGCGTTGCTAGGGTTAGCCACCCTACTAGGTGGCTAGCGTGCGTGTAGACGAGACCGATTGATGCCGTGTTACGCTCGCCTGAACTGGAATATATGCGTGTGTTTCTTCAAGATGATATTAGAAGTGATTTCGAGTCATCGATGGTTATGAATGAACCGCGCGGTAAGCGGCGTGATTGTGAATATCGCCATGTGCTCGCGACCTCTCTTCATGGCTTCATCGGTCTCGTTTCGTTATATGGAGGTGTACACTGTCGTCCTTTATGAAAGGGAACACGCGAGCGCGTGGCCTGCGCTCTGCTACGGCTGCCTACAGCGCCATCAACCGACAACTGAAGAAAGCATGTCCACTTTTGGCGTCATCTATTGGCAAACAAAATAACGAGTGATGGTCGGACAAGCGCTGCTAGATTACGCTCCCGCTCCGTTCTCGCAACGGGCGATGCCGCCAAAAGCGTAAGTGCTTTCTTTAGCTGTCTGTTGATGCCGCTGTAGGCAGCCGCCACAGAGCGCCGGCCACGCGCTCGCGTGTTCCCTTTCATAAAGGACGGCAGTGTACGTGTTCAGTGACTTCATGCAAGACGCCATTTACTTGGACACTAGGTGAATCTTGCGTGTTCGCGCTAACTTTTGCAATCTGCTGAATGTGCAGTCGGTGTTAGGTTCACTTCAAAGAGCTCGATTGCGTCATTCGACTGATCGCTGAAGCATACCTTGCTTGCGCACTTTACTTGCTGTTCAGCCTATTGATATGTGTAATAGAAGTGGTGTGTGTACGGTTATTGGAAGTTTTGCGCGACGTATTTATGTGTCGGTTTGGAACGTCAGCAGCCCAACGTACGGGCCGATTGGCGTGCGGTAATCTTATGGTACTGTTGGGACGCGTGTACGCGCGGGAGAAGCAGACACGACCGCGCGGCGTGGATCCCAAACATCAACTGGTTTTATTCAGGTTCTCTGCAGGTTCCGGAGAGCAGCGGAGGGTGGCGCCGCCTGGCGGCTTGGCTTGGCTTGGCTGCCGCCACAGCACTCCCCCCCTAGTGAGTTGCCGAACGTAGTTAAAGTACAGTGTTCGTTAAAGGTCCAGGCGAGTGGGTGCTCTTGATAGCCGCCCGCTGTGCGTCAGCCGGGAGGGCACCTCGTGGACTTGGGCTGGCTTGAAGCTGGGGGTCCTGGCGATGATTCCCTTAGTGGAGGCAACACGGCATCGTCACGGTCCATGTGTGCTGGCTTGATGCGGTCCAACGACACGACCTCCTCACGGCCGTTTCTCTTGATTGTGAATTGTTTGTTGCCACGGCGGAGGACTTGAAACGGCCCATCATAGGGTGGCTGAAGAGGTCGCCGAACCGCGTCGTGTCGTACAAACACATATGGGCACGATGTTAGATGTGGGTCGACGTGCACCACACGCGACCCTGGGGGCCGTGGAGGTACCGCGCGCAGTTTGCTCACGACGTTGCGTAGGCGAAGTGCATAGTCGCTGCAAGCTATGGATGCCTCCTCTGAGCCGCGCGCAAAGAGCTCTCCCGGCAGCCTGAGTGTCGTGCCGTAGACCAGCTCAGCGGCGCTGCAGCCAATGTCCTCTTTCAAGGTGGACCTTATACCCAAAAGAACGAGTGGGAGGGCCTCCACCCAGTTGTGTTCCTCCGTTGCCGTGAGCGCAGCCTTCAGCTGGCGGTGAAAGCGCTCCACCATGCCGCTGCTCATGGGGTGGTACGCTGTCGTGCGTATGCGTGAGGTGCCCATGAGCTGACTGATGGCAGTGAAAAGGGCTGATTCGAATTGTCGGCCGCGGTCTGTTGTTATCGTGGAGGGCACACCGAAACGGGCTACCCAGTGGTACAGGAAAGCACTCGCAACCGTCTCGGCAGTGATGTCCGCGATAGGGATGGCCTCCGCCCAGCGGGTGAACCTGTCGACACAGGTCAGCAGGTAAGCCTTTCCGTGGCAGGGTGGCAGTGGGCCGACGATGTCCAGGTGGACATGATCAAAGCGAGAATCCGGAGTGGGGAGTGTTCCCAGTGCTGTCGAGGTATGGCGTTGTATCTTAGAGCGCTGGCAAGCTACACATTCGCGTGCCCAGCGTCGGACGTCCCGATTTACGCCCGGCCAGACAAATCTTGCCGTCACCAGTCTTTGGGTGGCTCTAATCCCCGGATGAGACAGTCTGTGCAAGGACTCGAACACATGGCGACGGAGGCTCGCGGGCACGAACGGGCGAGTTCTACTGACGCTTGTGTCACAGCAAACCTTGTCCTCGGATCCGGGAACTGGGATCCACTCAAGATTCAGGGCAGTGGTCGCGGTCAACAAGTGTTTCAGTTCGTCATCTTCACGTTGAGCGGCTGCCAGAGCGGGAAGATCAACCTGTAGTGTGGGCATGATGGCGTTCACAGGATTCCGTGAGAGGGCGTCCGCTACCTCGTTGTCGCCGCCTTTGACGTGGCGGATATCAGTCGTGAACTCTGGATATATAGGACATTTGGCGCCGTTCACGTGCTGTGTGCGTTCCACCGTCGGAGCTTAGCGAGCGCAATGCATAAGTAAGCGGCTTGTGGTCGGTGAGGACGAAAAACTCTACACCTTCCAGGAAATGGCGAAAATGTCGTATGGCAGCGTACACGGCCAGCAGTTCTCTCCCGAAGGTGCTGTAGCGGCGCTCGGTAGGTGTTAGCTTCCTCGAAAAGAAAGAAATCGGGCGCCAGATTCCCCCAACGAGCTGCTGTAATACAGCCCCAACGGCTGTATCGGAGGCATCCACCATTACGCTCTGCGGGACACCGGACCTGGGGTATTCAAGCAGTGCGGCGTTTGCCAAAGCGTCCTTGACCTCGCAGAAGGCTTCTTTTGCTTCTTGAGACCAGGAGAGGGTGTCCGAGCCATTTCGTGAAGTGGCCAGCAGGTCGTGAAGAGGTTGAAGGATCTGGGCGCAGCGGGGAATGAAACGGCGGTAGAAGTTTACCAAACCCAGAAATTCCCGAAGCTGGCGCTTGGCGGTCGGCTGCGGAAATCCTTGCACGGCTTCAACCTTGTTGGGTTGAGGAAGAACTCCTGAGGCGGAGATGACGTGTCCAAGAAACGAGAGTTGTCGCACACCAAGCTCGCATTTGGCCATGTTCACGACCACGCCATGTTCCACTAAGCGCTGGAAGACGATGCGCAGATGATTCACGTGCTCTTCCGGAGTGCTGCTGGCGACTAGCAAGTCGTCAAGATAGGCGTGGCAGAAGCTGAGGCCGCGTATAGCACCGTCCATGAACCGCTGGAATGTCTGACCCGCGTTTCGGAGTCCGAATGGCATTCGGAGGAATTCGAAAAGTCCGAAAGGCGTTGCGATGGCGGTCTTCGGGACGTCCTCCGGGGCAACGGGAATCTGATGGTATGCCCGCACCAGGTCGATCTTCGAGAAGATAGTGGCACCGTGAAGCCTCGTCGTGACATCGTGTATGTGCGGTACCGGGTATCTGTCTGGAGTCGTTACCTGGTTCAGCGCCCTATAGTCCCCGCATGGTCGCCAGTCTCCCGGCGTTGACTTTGGCACCATATGAAGTGGAGATGCCCAGGCGCTCGACGAGGGTCTGATGATCCCTAGCTCCATCATGTGTTCAAATTCCTGTCGTGCGACCTTCAACTTCTCTGGAGGCAAACGGCGAGGCCGCGCGTGCACGGGTGTGCCGCTGGTGGCGATGTAGTGGCGTACCTCGTGCTTCGCCGCGGCGCTGGCTGGCGGCTGCCTCGTCAACTCGGGAAAATCCTGCAGAATGCGAGTAAAACGTTCTGCACCGGACGGCCCGAGCAGAGTGGGGCTCAGCGGAGGGTGGTGCGAGGGATTGCCTTGCACAGTTGCCTGCGACACGGGATCGTGAAGGCGGCGATTGCGCACGTCGACGAGAAGGCCGAAATGCCGAAGAAAGTCCGCACCCAAGATGGCGAACTTCACTGCTGCCACGATGAAAATCCACCGGAACGTTCTGTTCAGGCCTAAATCGAGCGGCAGCGAGCGATGTCCGTAGGTGGCGATGGTTGTGTTGTTGACCGCCTGAAGCGGGGACGCACTGGGGACACGGCGATCGGTGGACCCAACCGGCAGCACGCTCACCTCAGCGCCGGTGTCCACGAGGAATCGAAGGCCACTGTCGCGGTCGGTGAGGAAAAACACTGATGGACGACGTTCGGGGGGCCTCTGCGACACTGGTCGTCCTCAGTGCCGGCCGCTCCCGTTTCCCGCATAGTCGCACGGAGGAATGCATTTGCGAGCAGCATTGCCATGCTTCCTGTGATACCAGCAGATTCTCTGTTGCACTGCTGGGCGCTGGCGCTCCTCGGGAGTGCTGCGGGCCTGCATCGCTGCGACGGTATCGGCGAGGCGGGATATCTGCTCCCGGATGTCATGCAGCGTGGTCGTGGGCGCGCCGCCGGCGATGTCTGGCTGTAGCGCCGCGACGGACGGCGGAGCGACCGCCAGCACCGAGTCCGCGAGCTCGGCGAGTTGAGACAGGCGTTTGTCGGCAGCCGAGACGAGGACCATGCGCACGTTGACCGGAAGTCGCTGTAGGAACAGCTCGCGAAGCAGTCTGCTGTCGGCATCGGTGGTGGCTGCGCCGGCCGTGTGCAACAGCTGCCTCATGTTACGCAACAATTGGCTGGGCGTCCGGTCCCCGAGCTCGGTGTCGTGCAGTAGCTGCTGCAGTCGCTGAGGCTCCGACGGCGTGAGGCGGCTGATGAGCAGCTGTCTGAGCGCTGTGTACGCGTTCTCTGCAGGTGGAGCGACCAGCAGATCGCGTATCTCGCTCGCTATTGCCGGTGGGAGGCTGGCGACCACGTGGTGGTACTTTGTTAGCTCAGCGGCAATACGACGAGCGGTGAATTGGGACTCCACCTGCAGGAACCACAGCTGCGGGTCCGCTGTCCAAAACGGCGGGAGCCTGATGTCGACGGCGGAGATGGCCGGTGCGTCAGGGGGAGTCTCCATGGCGTCGATCGCTTGAAAAAGGCGGTAAGCCTCGTCCGGGTCACCACTGTTGGGACGCGTGTACGCGCGGGAGAAGCAGACACGACCGCGCGGCGTGGATCCCAAACATCAACTGGTTTTATTCAGGTTCTCTGCAGGTTCCGGAGAACAGCGGAGGGTGGCGCTGCCTGGCGGCTTGGCTTGGCTTGGCTGCCGCCACAGTACATTCGAGAGGTCGTTTTCGAGCGCCTCCGCAGGCGCCGAGAAAATTACGTAAGATAGCAACTACCATGGCTACTAACATTATCAGGTCGCAACATGATCAGGAAGGAGAAACATGACTTGCATAACAGCTTGTTCTCGTTGAAGAGTTTTAAAGCTGTTGAATTCAACACTTTCAGACACAGTCAGAGCACTCTCAAACGACCAGTCGAATGTACCATTATTTGCGAACGCGTTGTCATTTCCCGATTCGTAGAATAATAGGCGATTAAAAAAGTGACTGAGATCACTTCATTGACAGGAGATGGTGTGTTTTTGAGGTTTCGCTGTGTTCCGAGATAAAAGATCCTCCGCCATCCCAGCCGCCGTGCGCGAGTTCCTCACTCTTCCCATGAGTGTTCGTGCACCTCCCCCTCGCACCAGCGAAGATTCCAAACATCTTTGCTCCCTGTACAGTCGGCATTTGTCGAGAGACTCGTGATGACCTCACCCTCCCCCCCCCCTTTTTTTTTCTCTCTCCTCTCTCTTTTCTTTTTTTTTTTTGCCTTCCGGTGACGGGCTAGCAGACGCACGCACGTAAGGGTCTTTCCTTTCTGTCTAGCCTCGCACGTCACCGGAGGGCTCATATTGTTGTGCAAATAAAAATTATTATTATTATTATTATTATAATTAGTATTAATATTATTATTATTTCTTGCTAACGTTGGTAGCACATAAGCAACGGGGGGGCGGTTCAATTTCTTTTTTTTTGTCATGCACGCTTACTCGGCACAGTACTTTTTAGCTTTTTGGTCAGAAATAGCATAACCCCGAAAATTTTAAATATGTTAAAGGAACGCAAGCTCACCAACATATGAAACAGTGTCTGTTTCACGTTTATCTGAGCACGATAAGGGAAAAAAAAATGTCGGACCGCGAAATTCACGTTCTATTTTTATGCCGTACATTCAGCTGTTCCAACTGGCCCAAGAACGAGTGTAATTGGCAGCGAAAATACATAATAGTTTTCTGTTGTGACCATTTTTCACCGACTAAACCGCGCTGTAAGAGTACGCTCGGCGGAATACAACATGTTAGTATCACTTTTTTTGTTTTTTTCGATAAATACGCCTAATAGCATCCCATGATGCCATTTTCTATTACCAAATTTCACGCGCTATCTATCAATCGCGCTTGGTTTTGTGACATGGCAAATGATCATGCCGCAATCGCCGTCAAGGTCTACCAGTAAAAAAGCTTTTATTTTAATCAATCTTCGATTTCTCTCGCATGCGTGACACGTTTACTCGAAATGCATGCACAGTCCGTTCAAAAGATCCAGATGTAAAGAGCCGAGCAAATTTAAGGGTATGGAACGCGTTGTTTTCAGTCACTGAGCACAGCGAGCGGATAAGGTGAAGTATCCTGTCGCATGAGCTTTTCCAGCATGAGCTTTTCCTGCACCCACAGCGCTTAGAAGTGATGTAGCGTTGCGAGGTCACGTGATGCGAGTAAGCCAATGGCATCGGCGCGCGGAAAACATGCGATAGTCTGAAATTTTTCCAGTGACTCTACTGGGGAATTCAATAGTAAATTTCGCGCCAAAATCACGACCATACATACGAAGAAACACATGGACAGGACGGGCACTCACTTGCAACTGTTTATTATTTGAGGAATACAGGCTAATATAAATCCACTTCTCGCCAAGGCATGCGCAACTTGCTCAAGCCATCGTTCACCTAATAACACTATAGAATACATTCTAGATACCGCACTTCCGACTCGTACAGGTTGATTGAAGTTTCACCTACACAATTACTATCCCGTTTCTGCATGAAAAACGCCTTCTGGCAATCGCTTCCAAAAGCACGATATAATTATGAGAGATGTCCTAGTGGTGGGCTCCGGAAATTTCGCGCAGCCTAAGTTCTTTAACATGCACCTAAATTTAGCACACGTAGCTTTACCATTTTGTCTCCATCGAAATGCGGTATTCGCGGCATGAATTCGATCCCGCGCCCTCCAGTTCAAGCACCATAACCACTAGAGACTACAGAAGCGGTCTTCAGTAAAAAAAAGGTAAAGGGATGTATGTAGTGTGAAATGACAAAACAGCGCTCTCGAAGTGTTGCACACGTGTATTCATTGTTAAAACAAGCCGGCATATTTCATTTCACTCAGTACAATGGGCATAGGCGTGCGCACGGGGTGGGGCGAGAGGGAGGCGCAAAGCTGCAGCCCCATACATTGACAGAATAGGGAGGGGGGCGCTGCGACGAACCTCCGACCCCCCCCGAAGGGGAACCGTGCGCATGTCTATGACAATGGGTGCTCCATTTTGAGGCCTAAATTTCGACTGCTCATTCACTTATGGAGCCAGCGATGCGGATCCAAGCGCAACGTCGTCCAGCTGCAGGTAGCGCCTCACGTGCGACCAGCAGTCGTCGTCCAGGGCGTCCAGTTGAGTGCTTCCGTCCTCGCTCGGCAGACACGTGACCCGCTCCTGGACGACGCCGGTCAGTCGCATGAAGTCGTGCAGTCCCTCGATGCTGCGGAATCTCTGTCCCATCCGCTCACGCGCCTCCGCCTCGTCGATAGACAACACTTCCGCGAGCTCCGCCATGAGGGCTGGATGGCGGTAGACTCGGTCGAAGCCTGCAGCACAAAGCCTGGATGAAAAAAAGAAGCATTAAGTATTAAGGTGGAAGCCTGAAATGCCTCGTAAACTCTAATAGTGACCTCGGCGTCGGCGACATCAACACGAGCGATGCGAATACGCATAATCACGTGATGTCGTGAACCTATGACGTCATCATGACGTCACAGGTTGCCAAAATCTGTGGCGTCATCACACAACATCGTCGCTTCATCGATGATGGGTCAATCCAGGAGGCGCTGCAAAGCAACGTAAGGTATACAAACAGCTTCCAGGACCTTTGACCGCGGAGGCGGTGCGAAGTCACGTTGGGTGCTTCGGGGGCGGGCGGATGAATACAATCGACTGAGTCGAAAAAGAATACCGATCACGTCTTCCACTCGTCTTAGAAAAGCGCATAAGGTACCGTGTCACTTAATTTTAAAGTATGTTCGAGTGCACGCACGCGTCTAATAGTGCCTGTTCACAGTTCCCACGATTTGATAGCAGTGCCGTAAAAATTAAAGCCATAATAGCTATCTTTAAGAAAGGAATGCACGGGTTAATTTTTTATTTGCACTATGTAACGTGCTTACACCGACTGCAGTTTTCACGTTCAACTGAACCTTTCAAGTGGTTTATCGAGTAGTTTGCATTCATTATTGCATTAGGATTTTCGGCTGGCCTTCCCCGGATCCGAACAGCGCCTCTGGTGGACATCACCAAAATTAAAACTGGTGGCTTGCGACGTCAAAAGTCGCTAGGTCAGCTCCTGTCGTCGCTCTTTGACCAGAGGAAAACATAGCGCGCCTCATCGACGCCGCCGTGAATGTGCAAACAACCCTCCCGGAAAAAGGTCCTTTGACAAGTGGGCAGTCTTTGATAGGTGATGTTTGCTGTTTCCCATAGACGTGCGTACCGGGGGGGGGGGGGGTCAGAAGGGGGAGGCGCAATGGCGCTGCGACTAACCCCCCCCTCCCACCTGAAGGGGAACCCTGCGCACGCTTATGCTCCTTGCTCCTTCAGTCTACAATATTTCGCAGAACTTGTGCGGCGTATTTCTGTACTCGCACGCATTCTCGAACATTGTCTGGAATCGGAGTATGCCTCCACTCGACCGTGTTGAGAGCACCTGTGCTGTCCGACTGAAGATGGAGCTACGTTTCAGAAGGCGTGGCCTACACGATTGGCTACGGCAGCGCGTCCTTGTAGTACTGCGCGCTACCGGAGCTAATCACGGAGACGCTGAAGGATTCCTCCCACTTGTATATCTCATACGCAACGACTGCTGCTGGAAGGCGGAGCTGCCATCGAGTTTCTTGAAAGAGCGTATGCTTGAAACATGAGTTTCTTGAATCGTGGTGAGCGTTGAGCTGAGGAACATGTCGTTGAAATGCGTCACTAGACGATGGACGAGAACTCGCAAGTCTTTTTGAAAAAAGCTCTAGGCCTGCGCGGAAGGCGCAGTGCAGTCACAGCGAAAGCTGGAAGAGCGGCATTTCTAGGGGCCTTTTAGATGCGAAGCATCTTATGAGCGAGCTTCATCCGGTGGCGTCCGCGCTCCACTGCGCATGCGCCTACTTTCTCTCCCACTCTCATCCTTTACGCAGGCGTTCGGTCGCCTTCTCCTCTCCTCCCCCCGCGCTGCAGCCTGTAAACCCACTCCCTCCTCTCCCTCCCGCGTTTCATATAAGCGCGTGCGCTCGCTCGAGGAAGTCTCGCTTGAATCGTGCTGTTGCTTCGTCGGTTCCCGGTCACTGTAGTTGTCTCGAAAGCCTCGCTACCATCGCCGCAGAGTCGCATTGTCTCTCTGTAGCGGAAGCGGTAGCTCGACGCCGACGCTTGACTTCGACGGCCGAGTGAACGTAAACGAAAACTTGGTGTCCACCCCAATGCTGCTTCGCATCCCCTCATGGTTCGCTTTAGTGGGGGATGGTGTAATTTTTGTAAACTCTCTTGGGGCAGCTACTACAAGCAAACTTGCATGGCAACCACTACGCCATAATATCACAATTTTGGGAAGTAGGGGAGCACCCACCCACTACGCCATTATTCGTTATTCATCGGAGAAGCGAGGTAGCCGCTACAAATCTGTAAGGCATTTTTTGCACTTTGTTGATGCTGTGACTGATGATGAAGAATTATGGCTGAGCCGTTTGTACGGGGTTGGAAGTAGGGATGTGCGAATAGTGAAATTGCATCTCGAATCGAATTTGAATCGAATTGTGGCCAGAAATGTCGAATATCGAATCGAATATTCAATACAAACGATTTTATTTGAAATTGAAAGAAAGAACTGATATAAAATCTGCTCATCTCCTCGAGCACATAAATAACGCGGCGAGTGACTGCTACCGAAAGACTACAAACTGTCATCCATAAGCTCTTCCACGTGACCTGGCTTCAGGCTTTCTCGCCGTGATGTTACGGCATTTTCTGCAGTTGAAAACGTGTGCTAACTGGGTACCTCAGTAGCAGGGATGTGCAGGTATCGCAAAGTGATTACGGCGATATCACGAAAAAGTGCAGCTCCCTGCTCTTTCTAGAATTTGAAAGGATCATCCTTTCTTTTGATCAGGGGCTCATTGAAGTATTTTTGAACCTTTTTGCTAAGGCCTGAGCTCAGTGTGCTGATCATTTTTTTGGCGTCAGCAGCTGGAGTCTTCCAGAATGTTCCCTGGCCTTCTTTGCTGGAGCCATGACGTGTGGAAATGACATAATCTTGTGTAAAATGAACATGCGCTCGCTTTTGAACCAGCATATCGATGAAAGTTTCAACGAAAGGTGAAATATTAACGAAAATTAGCGACGTTAGCGTTAGTTTTTGCCATCTCACCCTAATAAAATTGCACTATTGGCCTTTGCCGCGTCTTAGATATTCGTCCTGTCGAATTATTCGAAACTTCGAATACTAGCTATTCGAAAGTCGAATCGAATTATTCGATTAGGTATTATTCGATTCGAATTCGAAACTCGAATATTCGCACACCCCCTAGTTGGAAGCATTCAACGAACCACTCGTTACGCAATCCGCATTGTGTGATTGCTTGGGTGTTATTTTATTTTTCTACCACGCTATATTACACGCTTTAATGCGATTCATTCTCCGACCTGAAGCCTGCATAGGGTCTGATTGCTATAGAGTTTCAACTACCGGCGTGGCTTTGTGGTAGAGTACTCGGCTGCCACGCAGAGAAGCAGGGTTCGAATCCCATTCTACATATTTTTTTCTTGTTTCATTTGCTTTCTGGTTTCGCGCGATAGCGGTTACGGACACCGGCGGCGGCGGACAACTACGGCGTCAAAAATGGCTGTTGTTGCGATCTCATAAAAACTTTCGCTGTAAAACACATATGTATGCATGCTAGCAACATGTCGTAGGCGATACGGAGCAAAATAAAGGAACGTACTTTGGCGGCAACAATCTAAGTCAGGTCTGGATAGGCTATCTCTTTTACCACACAGTATTGCCATTTTTTGGGCGTGTTGGAAAACAGAACTTGAAAGCATATTCAGCGCCAGCAAACAAGGACCTAAGAGAGACACCACAATGCGCCAACTTCAACAATTTTATTTCCAGGAAACAACAGACTATTTATCCGTGCACAGTGGCGCCACCAGTCCACACACTAGCCAACCAGAAGGGCTCTTTCCTTATCTGAGTGGTCAATTGATGGTGCACTCATTGGCGTGCGCACGAGGGGGGCAGAGGGGGGAGCTCCCCCCCACCCAGTGACGTAGCCAGGGGGGTGGCACACCGGGCACGTGCCCCCCCCCGAAATTTTTTTTTCGTCATGGCATACATAGGGAAAAATGACCATTTCAAGGAGGTGCACCCGCCGAAATAAAGGTGGTGCCCCCCCCCCGAAAAAAAATTTCTGGCTACGCCCCTGCCCCGACCCCCCCTTATAGTCACCTAAGGGAGGGGGGTGCGAATTCGGCCCCATACATTGACTTAATAGGGGGGGGGCGCTGCGATAAACCTTCGCCCCCCCCCCTGCCCCCCCCTAAAGGGGAACCCTGTGCACTCCTATGGGTGCACTCACACATGTGTCACCATTGCGAGAGAGAGCTTGGGCTTCTATAATCTCTCTCGCGTGTCGCAGTGGTGACAAGCGTGTGAGTGCACCATCAGTTGACCTCTCAGATAAGGAAAGAGCCTTTCTGGTTGGCTAGTGTGTGGGCTGGTGGCGCCACTGTGCACGGATAAATAGTCTGTTGTTTCCTGGAAATAAAATTGTTGAAGTTAGCGCATTGTGGTGTCTCTTAATGAGAGCAGCATTTTGAGCTAGTTGGTGATCCATGACATCAAAGTAATTGCGCGACGAAAACATGGACAAAAGAAGGCAAGTACAAACACAGCGCAAACTCTCAACTAAATTTATTGTGCCACTGGATCTGCTTATATATTGCCACAGGATACATCGCGCATGCGCGCAAAAGGACGCCACGCGAAAAAGACCACGCATGCATTCAATGAGTGAAACAAACAGTTACGCGTTAGAAGATCTTAGGAATACAAGCTCTCTATATTATAAGCAGATCCAGTGGCACAATAAATTCAGTTGAAAGTTTGCGCTGTGTTTGTACTTGCCTTCTTTTGTCCATGTTTTCGTCGCGCAATTACTTTGATGTCGTGGTGTCTCTCTTATGTCCTTGTTTGCTGGCGCTGAATATGTTTTCAAGTACCACACAGTGTCAGGGAGGGTTGACTGATGCAATCTTTATCTCCCATTAGAGTATGGAAACCTTCAACCACCTCGAGTGTTGTCTGCTTCTTGTGCGTACACAAAAGCTTGTGCAGCAAGCTATGCTGCCCAAGCTTTGTCAAGCACGAGTGTGCTGCAATGGCAGCGCTGGTCCTGTGTACTTCCTTGTCTGTGTCTACGTCGCGCCGTTTTTCACAGTGGAAAAGTAACAACTAGCTCGCATCAATACGCTCTTACGAGTGTGCATCACTCCCTATACTGCCCTGGTGCTCACGACGACGTCTGTTCACTCACCGCCGTGTTTAGCCTATGTAGGCGGCACCACACGTGAAAGAATCCGATACACGAGCCTCGTGCGGCAAGGGACATTTTTAACAGTGTGCCTAATATCACATCCCAGTCCTCGGTGCTTATCTGACGTGTTATATTAAAAGTGTTTTTCAAGTAAACTTCTGTTGTTAGTTCAGCGTATGTCCTGTGCATGTGCAGCGCATGTTCTTCTCCTTGCCCCTAGTCTAGCGTGCTGCTTCAACGAAATGAACTTCAACCAACACGCGCACCTTGATTATCAGGGACGCCCTAGTGGAGGACTTCGGAAATTTCAACCACTTGGGGTTCTTTAACGTGAACCTAAATTTAAGTAGGCTTCGCGGAACTCAAGCATTTTGGCCTCCATCGAAAATGTGGCCGCTGTGGTCGGGGTTCGATCTCGCGACTTTCGCGACAGCAGTCGAGCACCACAATCAGCAGACCACCGTGGCGGCTTAAGAAAGGATGTGTAGGTGAGCCCTTAGTCCTACGGTGGACGTGACAACCTAGACTAGGAGGTTTAGTCCTACGGTGGACGTGACAACATTGACTATGACGTTTAGTCCTACGGTGGAGGTGACAACATTGACTATGTGGTTTAGTCCTACGGCGGACGTGACAACATTGACTATGTCGTTTAGTCCTATGGTGGATGTGACAACATTGACTATGTGGTTTAGTCCTACGGTGGACGTGACAACATTGATTATGAGGTTTAGTCCTACGGTGGAGGTGACAACATTGACTATGGGGTTTAGTCCTACGGTGGACGTGACAACATTGACTATGTGGTTTACTCCTACGGTGGACGTGACAACACTGACTATGTGGTTTAGTCCTACGGTGGGCCTGACAATATTGATTATGAGGTCCGCCACAGCGCACGCTAGAGCGGTTACAGAGCTCGGCTGCTGACCCAAAAGTCGCGGGTTTGATCCCGGGCGCGGCGGTCACATTTCGATGGAAACGAAATTATAGAGGCCCGGGTACTGTTCGATGTTACACGTTAGAGAACACCAGCTGGTCTAAGTTCTGGGATCCCTTCACTACAGCGTGCCTTGTAATCATACCGTGGTTTTTGGGTGAGTTGTACGTAACACGTTACACGTAATGGATTACTCGCAATCAATTATATGTCCTTGTAATACTGTGATATAATAAATTACTTTTTCGTAATTGTGACGGTCTGTGTAATTCAAATACATTTTCTTGTAACTGATTGCCCGTAATCAATTACTTTTTTCTTTCCAAAATCAAGTTGTAGCCACCACTCTACAGCAGTTCTCGCCCCGAAAAACATGCGACCGCTCTGTAGGGACCCTTCGTCCTGACAGATGGGGGGGCCCCCCTAAGGATTTCTTACCCCACCTTTTCCTGGCCAGCAACAGCGAAGTGCGACACTTCGTAGAGGGCATGGGCACTAGCAACGAAACACTGCGCAACTACGAGTTGGGGCGCAAGGTGTTCCTGCGTTATAGTATCGCACTTTCCTCCAGCGCATGCTCTGAGAAAGTGTTCAGTGTCGCAGCTAACCTCGTAACGAGGGAACGCGAAACAATCAGTGACGACAACTTCGGAAAACAACTCCTGCTGAAAGTTCACAAAATGTAACACTCTATCACAGAAACCACAGTAAGCCTCCCAGCCTTCACGCAAGCCTCTGCAGCCTTCTTTCTACCATGCAATCACTGCAGTTTGTAGTAATCTGAGTAAGCTTGTATTATCGTATGACAGTAAAATTTTGAAGGAAAGTAAAACAGAAGTAATTGATTGCATCTCTGTAATTGCTTACCCAGTGAACCACTGATATCCTGTCAACATCGAAATAAGATCCATACGTCTACGTCCACCGATAACATCTAATCAACATCCCTATAATGTGCCATTCTTACGGTCTAAAGCTCCGATGTATTGTCAACGTCACCTGCACTTCTCTGTCAGACAGAAACTAGACGTAGCAAATGATGTCGCATATATGTGCTCACAACATCAAATGCATTTTTGCAGTACGGGCTAGCTGACGCGCGAGCATAAGGAAATTTCCTGTCTGTGGGGCCTTGCACGTCACCCGTTGCGTCACATTGTTGTGCAAATAAAAAATATTATTATTATTATTATTATTATTATTATTATTATTATTATTATTATTATTATTACTATTGCTCTCGTGTAAAATCGCATTACTTGATGTTTAGAACGATGAATCTATTGTGGCATGTAAAATCGAGAGTAGGCACGAAATTAAATGGACCTGTAACGTTCGAGCGTGCGTAATGCATACACTTACAATTTTACCCACCCAGACAGATTTCTGTCAAACATGTTTACCCTTAACTTACCCAGGAAGCGCGCAGATGATTTATTTATTTATACATTTTGACAGTTTACGTGTTTCATTTGGCTTATTGACTTATTTCCTTTTTTTTCTGTTTATTTTTATTGGACCAGTGGTGAGTAGTGGAGTTTGCCCAATTTCTGCGGTGCATAACCGTTAGGGATTTTCTGTTGGCAGAGTTACTGTTGACCGAGTTAGAAATGGCCTAGTCACAAACATCTTCCTGTAAATGACCAAGGCTTCTTTTTCAACTACACGCGCACACACACGCATATATATATATATGTGTATATATATATATATATATGCGTGCTGCTGCGGGTGTTACATTGATTGTGAACAAAAAACATTCTTAGAGCAGGTTTTGAGCCAGAGTACTCTCAGCAGCGCACATTATCTTCAGGAGTAATCCAAATGGATATTCTCATTTCTCATGAAAATTTATATATCGTGACAGTGACGAATGAACCAAGCTTCTCTCAGTGGCTGCTTTGGAATGAACGAATTCGTGGATTTGAACATGGCGCCAATCGTGCTAAACCATGGCGGCCGCGATTCGGCAGCATTGAACAATTTTAACTTAATGGTGTTGTACCAAAATATTTACAGTGCGAATATTAAGTAAAATATAAAATAATGTTCTAAAATAAATTAGTTTTTTATTGATGCTATGTATCATTTTGCAACAATTTTTTTAGCAATAAAGTTGTGTAGTGGCGCCACCAACGTCATATGACGCAACTGCGACTCGCGCGCTTTTCAAGGTGCTCAACGGCTCAACGTTTCAGCGGGCTTCAACGTGCTTCCTTTGCATGCCGGCCTCCCGCGTATCGTGGACCAAGTTTGCTTGTGCGTGCTGACAGATTTTGCTGCTACGCAGGATGGAGTACACTTCAGCCTCAGCTTTCGTAAGTGTTGTTGTTTCGTGTTTCAAACGTTTGCCCTTAATCGAAAACTTTATGATACAGTTGTCGCGCGCTACAATGCTGCTAAGCCCAAGTTTTCTTTTTCTCTCCAAGCTTCCAAGTGCATAGGTCGGCGAACTCACTCATGAGTCGACTCACTCGACTCACTCAGACTCAGATCGAGCCGTGAGTATGAGTCTGAGTGAGTCCGGGTGAGCAATATTTTGGTGAGTTTGAGTCCGAGTGAGTTCAGTGGACGAAAATTTTCGGGAGTCTGAGTCCGAGTGAGTCCGGCTCAGGCAAATTTTGGTGAGTCTGAATCCGAGTGAGTTCAAAGCGCAAAATATATTTCTTGAGTGAGTCTGAGCGAGTTCCACATTTTTTTGCCCACCTATTGTCCCATGTACTCATCTTCAACATTACTGTCAGCCTTACCTGGATTCACGTATGCTCACACGTATTCCGAATCAGTGTCGTTCATACATTATTTTAATATCTATTGATCAGAGGCGCGAATTACGTGCGGGGTGCCTTGCCCTCCCCTGCCAACTTTTCCAGGGAAGTTCTTGATAAATATATCTTATGTTGTCATCTCTTTCAAGAAAAATCACCTTGCTGCTTCACGAACACTCATAACTTCTATTCGAAGGTAATATATCAAAAGGCGCCAAGAAGAGCACCGATTACGTGAGATATTGGTGTTAAAGAGCATTGACACCATGGTTGAAAAAGCTAATTCTCAGCCAGCGGACTCATGAGTCGACTCACTCGGACTCACTCAGACTCAGATCGAGCCGTGAGCCTGAGTCTGAGTGAGTCCGGGTGAGTAATGTTTTGGTGAGTTTGAGTCCGAGTGAGTTCGGTTGAAGAAAATTTTCGAGAGTGTGAGTCCGAGTAAGTCTGGCTCATGAAAATTTTGGCAAGTCTGAGTTCGAGTGAGCCCTAAGCGCGAAATATATTTCGTTAGTGAGTCTGAGTGAGCTCCATAAGTTTTGCCGACATATGTCCAAGTGTAATCGGCGAAGTAATTCGTGTCGTGTTGATATACATGTGCCGATTTAGGACTGCTGGCTTCGTTGGGCATTTCTAATTGGTTACGGTAGCGAGCTTGACTTGTATAAATGCACGGCATCAGATCTCGCTGAAATGCAAGTGATGACAGTTCGCCGACATGTAACCGTTGCTACGCTTTATGTTATTTTTTAGGTAAGTTAACAATCCTAATTTTGGGGACAGCAAATAAACCGAGACATCGTACATATTTCCAGTAGAAAACAGCACTACAAGACGGGACGAAGAAAGGACACAAACCACGGCGCTGCATTTGAGCTGGTTGGTTCATGATTTCCAGTAGAAAATTTATAGCGCTGTTTACTACTGGATATCATAAACCAACCAGCCCAAATGCGTACCCTACTGCATCGTACATGTGTTGTTAGTGCGTGCAAAGCATTGCGTTCTGTTGAGCTGTGCCCGTAAAATAACAGCGCAAAAAAATGGTGGACGAACACACAGAAACAAACGAGCTCTGACTTCCAACTCAAGCTGTGCGTTGGTTGAGTACTTCACTGCTTTTAGCCTTTTTTGCATGTTCCACTTAAGTCAGACAACTGACGAGTAAGAGCCGTGTATCCTTACGTGAAGGGTGCAGAAATACGGTAACCACATTGCTTGTTGACTAGATGGTTATAAATAAATGACGTCCAATCAGAACTTCAGACAGTATAAGTCGATTAGCAAAAGTGTGTGTTTCTGCTTATCGTTATTGAAAGTGCTACTTTACATTGTCTGATTGATTCGTCTTGTATGTTTCAGTAGCCATTGCAACCAATTCAGCGTTCACAAATCCAACCAGTTTAAGAGTGCAGTCTTCAGCTAAAAGTAAGTGGCACGCATAGCATGATGGCATTATGCAAGCTATAAAATGCACTTCATCTGTATTCACCCAGTCCTTGTTTCAACAAAAATTAACTTCTTGCATTTAGAAAATTATTAATTTCGATGGAAAATTATGTCTTCGACTTTTCTACTAACATGCCCTATTTTCTAAAAGAGTTACCACAGCAAGGCAGCTTTATTTAACGACTGAAATCAAAACAAATGGACTTGTGTGAATGTGTACCTCCAGGTTTACTTGTAGAAGGCACGTAATGTTTTGGGCTGTGCTTGGCTCATTTTATTGATGAGTACTGCCAATTCAGCATGTACCCCTTGTGTGATTTCGCCCTAGCCACAGTGGGAGGCCCTGAGCAGGAAAGGTGAAACCTGATGCAATGCCTACCGTTTTGAAAAGTGTAAGGCGCTGTTTGGCCAGCTGTACTTCCCGTGTGTGAACAGTAACGCATGGTAGAAATTTTGCAGCAGTGCAATTGCCATTGTGCATCACCAGCTTCGTGATCATTCATACACTTTATCGTTGTGCACTCAGTGGACATTATTTCTTATGGTTCACAGGGTAACATCTGGCGACTACAAACTGGGCTGGTTCAGTGACACAAAAGCGACAATCCATAACGTTCACCATCAATCATAGGTCGGCAAACTTACTCATGAGTCGACTCGCTCAGATTCAGATCAAGCCGGGAGTCCGGGTGAGTAATGTTTTGGTGTCTAAGTGAGCCCAAAGCACGAAATATATTTCTTGAGGGAGTAAGTTTTATGCACCTGAAGCTCGCTTGAAAAAATAGCTATAGTGTTTATTACAGGCACAACCACATGGTATAAACCACTGTTTGTATAGTTTACAGCATGCCGGAAAATCCCTTTAACTTGATAAGGGCTGTGCAGTGTGTGCGAAGGATTGAGTTACACGTACTATGCATTAAGTTTCTGTGTGTAGTTCAGCAGCTTGGACAAGGAGGCACAATATGGATTGAATTTGGCAACTAAAATTTTAAGGTAATAGTGCTTGAAATTAACGCATGAAAACAAGCTATGCTATTCCTGCTCGTCTTGAGTACTCCAAGGAGAACATGCAATTTTAAAATTATTGGTTGCTCTCAGTTTTTTTCCACTGTGGCTTATGTTTAACTGTTTTCAGTGACGTATGTGGTTTTAGGGATGTACTTCCTAATTGTATTCGCATATTTAACTTCCAGGCTACTGAAAGACTGTGGCGTTTAAACACGCTGAAGGACATAATTTTTCTATGTTTGTCCGAGATTTGCGCACATATACTACAATAAGACATCTTTAATTGCCCCACTGTTTTCATGTAGTTTTGTGCCTCTACAATCCAGAAAAACCTCCGTTTGATGCAACCTTAATGAGGACCAACAGATAATGAAGCCAACAAAAGTATCGGGGACGTTAATTGTGCTGTTTTAACTGTATTGTAGCAGTTACGATATAAATATGAATAAGTTGACGAAAAGACAACTTGCCACCGGCAGGGGCCGAACCTGCAACTTTCGACTAACGCGCCTGATGCTCTACCAATTGAGCTACGGTGGCAGTCATCCTCCTGTCTTCTTTATCAGGTGTTTTTATGTCATGCAAACCTGGGATTGTTAGCGTCGCTTGTAGCCATGGCGGCAAGTGTGGAACACTTTTTTTGTCAGCTGGTGTCACGTAGCATGTGATCTCTTAACGAGCGGACAGCTGACCAATAATCCTTACCATATTACCTGAATCCATGAAGTCTGCCGGATCGAGACCCTTAGTATTAATGAACGAAAGGGAATTTTTCAAAGACTCGTTTCTTTGTTGGACACAACCTTAATGGAAACCAAGAGATAATGAAGCCAAAGAAAGTATAAGGGATGTTAGTCCTACTGTTTTAACTATATTGTAGTAATCACAATATAAATGGGAAAAAAAGTAAAGTGGATGAAAGGACAACTTGCCGTCAGCAGAGATCGAACCTGCAACGATCGGATAACATTCCCACACTCTATATGGTGTTATTACTAATGAATACGGAGGGGAAGTTTAGGTGTCCTGACTCTGACCCCTTCCCCCCTTAATTCTTGAAAGCTGAGTATGGGTGTTGCCATCCCATATTATCAATCAGTCGGTCAACTTTGTTTCATCTATTTCAAAAACAGACAGAGGAGAAGCGAAAAAAGGTGTAATTCGACTTGACGAGCCCACAGCCGCTATCACAAGGGTTCAAGGCAGCACAGACACAACTACATATTTCATACCATTCAATAAACTAACCAATAATAATAATAGATGCATCATATGGAACATACACATAAGTACAGCTGACATTGGTAAAGAAAGAAGATTGGGAATATAATCACAGATGGAGAATATAATTAGTCATTCATGTTTCCAAATTTATTACAGATTTAGAGCTTTAGTATCTGGCTTCTCATTAGCTGACCCTCCCCCCTGGACAAAATCCTGTATCTGCCTTTGAGTGTTGTCAGTGCAAAGAAAACCAGGCTACGAACTTGATTGACTGGTTAATTTCGTGTCACCTGTGGTGTTAATTACTGCTTTTACTTTCTCAAAGGTGCCACGCAGAATGTTCATGCTGCGAATGAATTTGCCATGGAGGCAGCATTTAAGAATGGCTGCGTCATGCCCCGGGAAGGCACAGAAATACAACAAAAGGTAATAAAGGTTTAAGTTTAATAAACTTGAAGGGACTGACAGCTGGTTTCTGCAGTGCCCAGTTTTTTTCTGTTGCGATCAAAGCCCATTGGTCAGAGTATCCAATCATACTGTGTACTGTAAATGGGAAGCACCATGGAACATTGATGAGAATTTGTTCTTCCTGCAGTGAGGATGAAGTCGTGCTTGAAAAACAAGCTGGCAACTGTGGTATATGAGCGTGATGACTATCATATGCCAGCATTTGCGAGATATGGTAGCATACGTCACTAGTGCTGCTCATCCAGTGCTAGCACCCATTTACTGTAAAATTAGTAGATGGCCTTTGGTATTTCACAGAGAGACCATGCAAACTTGTCCAGAAAAACCAACTTACTGGAGCGCTCAAGTGCTTGTCTATGCAATGAGGGGCACCACAGTTTGCTACACGTGTGCTGTTCCACTCGTTGCTGTGACGGCAGCTTTGCTTCTCTGACCATATATATATATACCTCATGATGCTTATGGAATAAATGAAGTGCAGGTGGCTATATAGCGTAAAGACCACAGCTTTAAAGAAGTATGGCGTACTAAATGACAAGAGATTACATAGTGATCTCACTTCTCTGTCACACAGTACTAAACCTTCTTTGCGGAAGCCGTGACATGCTTTCTTTAAACTTCTGCAGCAGTTTGAAGTTATAGTTTCTACCTAAATCATAAGCAACACAATCAAAATATCCAGAAAAATTCGTTGTCTTTCCATTTCCTCTAGAATCTTGTGACATGTTCTGAACGGTTGTTGGTCCCTTTAATACAGTAGACTCTCAGTACTCGGAAATCTCTCAAGCGAAACTGCTGCTTAAATGGAACAAGTGCTTCTGACAAGGTTGTTTACGTACTTGTATTCTGAATCCTTGTACATCTCTCAGATGGAACATATTTTCCTGGTCCCTTCAGGTTCCGTTTAATTAGAGTCTACTGTTATATTTCAGATTCTACTGTTATTAGAGTCTAGAGTTATGTTTCACATGATACTTGAGTGTGAAGTTGCCTCTGAGCAATTCTCAGCAAGTTAATTGGTATCCCATATTTGACACAATATGGCAGACAATTAGGCATAGACTGGAAACAGATTTGTGTCAAGTGTAGCTGGATGAGCCCATTTGTCTGCTGCACTTTGGTATGAAATCATCACTTTTTGTAGTGTGATGTTCCGAAACTAAAATTTACAGCAAAGCACAAATTAGTGAATAGTTTATGTATGTATTGATACTCTCAAGGCCCAAGGAATTGACAGAGTAATTACTAATGCAAGTAAAATTCTTTATTGGCCCATGGTAAATGTTTTTTTTTGCTTACTCAGTATGCTCAAAATTATAAATGCACTTTCTTCTTTTAGACATAAGACTAAACATTTCTGCTTTTTTGTATTTTATCTGGTGATTCCCTTTCCACAGTGCTTTTTAGCTTCTGGGAATAATCATACTTAGGTAAGCTGAAATTAGTAATGTTGTTATTTCTGACGTATGCATTAGTCATCTGCATTTTCTGTGTTTCTGAAGTATGCGTCATCATCTTTCTCAATTTCTTTTGCTATGTTGAGGAGTGAAGTATTATAACCCAAGGCAAGCATTTTTTTCTCATAGTAAACTTGAGTTATAGTACCGCGAGTACATTCATGCTCGGAAAGTCTTATAGTATTTATTTTGGATTTTTCTGTGTAGCTTATACTGACTCTCTTGTTTATTGTATTCTCAGGGGCAAGTGGCCGTGATGAGTAGCCATGCTGCAGGTTGAAGCCTTCCAGGGGAACTTCGTTGAAGAAATCTGTTCAGTAATTTTTTTCTTCACATTAACTTCAGTTACATTACCCTAATGTTCAAAGACTGATTAAATTTTATGTTCAATAAATGTCTTTGAAAACGATGTGCTGTCTGCTGCAGTAAATCTTGCAGGTCTTAAGGACTCTGCGTAAGCATGCAGGTTGACGGCAGCGTGTTGATAATGCCCGGCTTTTTAGGGCTCCCGTTCCAAACATTGCTTTAATTTTGTGAATGAGAACTTTTTTCCCATGCACTTCTCAGACTTGCTGCATGTAGTTGGTGTGGTAGACCTGCGGTCCCACTGGTCTTGCTCGCTGCCGCTGTGCTATATTTTATAGAAAGCATCAAAGGTGTGGAGCTGACCTGATTGGTGTCATAATATTATGAGGACAGCAATCAGGCCAGCCTCACGCCTGTGGTGGTTTCTATAAAGCGTAGCACAGCGGCAATGAGCTAGACTACAGCGGGACCGCAGGCCTAACACACCAACTACATGCAACAAGTCTGCGAAGTGCATAGAAAAGGTTTTCATTAACTAAATGACAATGTCTATATATGACTATTATATGTCCACACAGTGTCCATGTGCGACGTACCTGCAACCTTACACGGCGGAGCATTTTATAGTTGCGGGTACATCTAATATTCGTAATTTGGATTTCTATGGATATCTAAGAGACGTTCACAATGTCCATGAGAAACGTATCATAGATGTCTAAGCAATATTTGTGGTTCACTGGGTAGTTACCTTTCGGGGCTGTATTTGACCAATGTAAACAATTACATTTTAAAGGAAGTAATTGTAGTTGTAATCTGTTACGTATTTATATTTTAATCTGATATGTACTAGTCTGATTTTTGGCAGGTAAAACCCCTTTACTATTAAGACTCATTGTGAAGGACTACCCGCCGAGGGGATTTAGTGTTTGTGGTGCTCGGCTGCCTAAACGGGAGGTCATGGGATGGAATACTAGAGGCTCGTGTGCTGAAATTTAGTTGCACAGAGCACCAGGCTGTCGAAACTTCCGGAACCCTTCACTACGGCGTGCTATCCCTATCACATCGTAGCTTTCGGACGTAAAACACCAGCAATTATTATCATAGGCGTGCGCAGGGGGGCAGGGGGCAGGGGGGGGCCAAGATTCATCGCAGCGCCGCCCCCCCCTCCCTATTAAGTCAATATATGGGGCAGACTTTGCGCCCCCCTTCTCTTAGGTGAACTGGGGGGGCGGCCGCCCCCTCTGCCCCCCTCGTGCGCACGCCTATGATTATTATGACTACGAAGGATGAAGAACTTACCTGTCACAGCGTGCGTGGTTCAGGAACTGAACTGCTCGTGCCACAATTCCCGAGTTCCGCCGCGCTGTGCACAGGATCACCCAACCCGCGTTCCCAGCACTTTTCGAGTACTGACTGCGCCATGTGGCACCGCACAGCGTGTAGTAGTTGGAGACGTGGACGTGCAGACGCTGAATGAAGAGGTCGAGTGCCTCCTCAAGCCATTCCAACAAGCGGATTCTTCGGATTACCACACTTTGTCTAACCACGTCACCCAGGCGTGCTAAACTGGCGCTGGGGTAGCCAAGATCCCCGATACCAAGCTGAGTGATGCTTGTGTTCAGCAGCAGTGACTGCGATAGAGACGACCACAAGTTGTTTGGTCCGCTGAGATGACGCTGAGATGTTGGAGATTCCGTAGAGTAGATGTGGTCGCTACGTATGTCGCGACAGCCGAGGACATTGCCTCGTGCTGCCACCCTAGCGTCACGCTTAAAGAAGTCAAGTGTGACAGTTCGGGAAGCAGTTGAGGAACACGATGGAAAGCTGTGTTGTGCTGTATCCAATCAAGCGGATGTTGAATAAGTGGCATGTGCGCGTTAAGGCTGGAGCATCGCTTGCAACGGGAAACAACCAATGTTTCCATAGAGCAGGGAGCTTGGAAGCAAACTTTGTCTTCGCTGCCGCTAAGTTCCAGTTGTCTGACGGCGCCGGACAAGTGACCGTATTGCCGTTCCGCCACGTGCACGGTCACCAACTTGAGGCTTTCATGGTATGACAGGACACTGAAGAACCGTCCCCACTGGTCCACGCTCCAGACGTGGAAACACAAGGTTAAATATTCCAGTGTGCTGTTTTGTGAAATCGCGTCGCGCAATAAGGCGGCGTCTTCAGGCATCTGTAGCAGTGTCGGATGTTCAAGGTACGCTGTCTTGATGAAAACTTCAGGATCTTTAAAGTGTTGTTCTCTCTCAGCATTCGCGCTCCCACGCTGGTGCTCTCTGAATCAAGATGGCAGTCCTTGACTTCTAAACTGGAAATTGCAGTGTTCATGAGCATGCCATCGAACACCACTCTCAAAGTATTCTTAGTGTTTATACCACAAGAATTGGACTCGTCTAACACGCTCAAGCGTTCAAGGGTGGTGTTACAGGCCATAAATACGAGAAATAAACTTGGGTGTGCGGCTATCATATGAGCAGGTAGAGACAAATCTCGCACGGTCGAGTTGGCTCTGAGTGCCGAAAGGAGAGCGCCATCCCTTGTAGCAACATGTGTATAGAATAAATTGAGAACTCTCAACTCGGTTGTATTTCGGAGAATGGTCTCCATCACCTTTTCAAACGACTGATCAACACAGCCAACCGGAGGTTCAAGTTCCTCGAGGCGATTCAGAGACAAAAGAGCCTTGTAAAGGCATGCTTTCTCGTACACCCCCTTCGGGCTGTTGGCTGAGCTTTAGGCCGTCCTCGAAAGTCAAAGATTTTATGGAAGAGTTAAGGTCCCTCTATTTTTCAAAGGTAGCGCAAACCATTGTCCAAAAAGGAAAGGGAGAATGTCCTCCTCGCCCTCTGCGTCTCTCCTCTCTTCTTCGCCCTTTTGTGCTCCCCTATTGGACCACGCCCGACACGTGACCAGTTTTCCCCGATGACCCCTCCGCTTCTTGCTCTGGCGCCTGGAAACGACGCCATTATTGGGCGTAGAAACACCGCCGCACGTGCGCGCTGTAGGTGAGCGCAGGCTTCTTATAGCTTTTTGCAGTTTGAAAGACGCCATCGGCTGCAGCCAGATGCCATCTTGTTGCGCTGTTGGATGCTCGAACAGCATTGCCAAGGGTGACAAGCTTTTTGCTGTTCCTCGATCACTACTAAACCCTTTCGCGTATATTCGCCATTCCAACTCTTTTAGATGAAGCTAAGGCTCGATACTGATGCCTAAGTTAATAATAATAATAATATCTGGGGTTTAACGTCCCAAAACCACCATATGATTATGAGAGACGCCGTAGTGGAGGGCTCCGGAAATTTCGACCATCTGGTGTTCTTTAACGTGCACTGACATCGCACAGTACACGGGCCTCTACCATTTCGCCTCCATCGAAATGCGACCGCCGCGGCCGGGATCGAACCCGCGACCTTCGGGTCAGCAGCCGAGCACCCTAACCGCTATACCACCGCGGCGGACCCTGATGCCTAAGTTAGACAAAAAAAAAAAAAAGCTGCGTGACATTATCGGCCACGCTTTCTCGCACACAATATTTACAGCGAAATCCTTAGTGTTCGCAATTCACAAATTGTTTTGCGAAAATTTTACTGCAATGTTTGAGAAAAATATTTTTGCAAGATCTCTGTTTTCTCGCTCAGCCCGTAGATTTTACAAAATTTATTTGCCAAAAGTCGTTAAAAACTTACTCTGAGAAAGTCGGAGCTGTTTTTTTTTAGCGCTCATGAACAGAGAGTGGTGATGAGATGTGTACGATAAAGAAAGAGACATGGCAAGTAGCATCGATTGATGAGCGTAATTTACTTAGCAATATGCTGCAAAACTGCCCGTACGCAAACTATAATTTTAAACGCATGTTTGTTCTGTCAACGAGAAAGAGCGTCTTTGATTCGCTACAATAATTGTGTTTTCTTTGTTTCAACTAATTATAAATCTGTGATCAATGGAAATTAAAAACAGTTATTTGCATTTGGAGGCTTCATTACTGAGGGAGGGACCTGCTCGCTGTTCTCGCCCAATTAGTGACGAACGCGGAAGGGTGCGCTCACGAGGTTACCGTTAGCCAATTAACGAAGAAAAATGTCCATGCTCTCCTGTGAACAAAGGAGCGTATTTTAGCAATAGGAATACCAGCATGACATCTCACAAACTGAGCACACTGGAAGAGCCTCCAATTAAAGAGCTAGGTTCAATTAATGAGCACGAGCAGCACGCGACTGAACCAAAAAAGGTATTTACCCGAGGGGGGCAACAGAAGCGCGTGAACGCAGTTCGAAATTTAAAAGAATGTACGCTGGGGATATTTAGAAAATAAGTGCCTCCGCCGCGTGTGTGTTCATAATTTGATGTAGCGTCTGATTTTCCAAAATGCGTCTTGTGAACAAACACCACGGTATACGAAAAGAAAAACGGCAGCTGTAAAGACTGCGTTTCACATGTTCTGCCTCTTGTTCACCTGGTGCGAGCGACGCATCCTACATTTATGAAGTCAAATACAATGCACAAATGCTAGGTTTTCACGTTGTCAAAACAGGTCCCAAGTCCAGAAAGCTGTTCGCGCGTAAGGTGCCGCAATGGGATTTCTAATATACGCCGGCACCAGTGTGCGATTTGTTGCTTACAAAACGCGAAATGATAGCTAATGTACCGACTAACCACAAACTATTTTTACTACACATCTTACGTACGAACAGCTGTGTGAATCTGCGCCCAGAATTGTCGCATTTCCAAGCAAGTACAAGCAATCGCTTCGACGCACCGCATGCGGGCCGGGCGCGTCTTGCCAGTCTCGCCCAATAATGGCGGCCGGGAGTGACGGGCGAGGAGGAAACGGGGGCTGAGAGGAGGAGTTTGCGCTACCTTTGAAAAATAGAGGGACCTTAGGAAGAGTTGCCCTCCAGCGCCCTCCATAGTAGAGCTCGGCGCGTTTCTGTGAAGCTGCGGTGGGTCATGATGGTCGTAACGAGCAGGGACGCCACGCAGCGATGCTTCTTGAGGAGCCAGTAGAGCAGCGTTGTGACCTGATGTAGTCGCTCTTGGGATGTATAAAAGGCGTGTGCTGGTACGCGAAGCAGGCCAAGTTGCCTCCCGCTTTCCGGCAACTCGACCAGCTCCAAACGAAGGCAGCAGAGGAACTCGTTCCATACGGGAAGATGGTGGACAATCTGGCACGTCGTGTCCTCGGTAGCCGTACAGGGCATACGGTAGTCGATGACGTTTCCGGAGATGCAACCTCTGGCGCCTTCCAGGTCAACCAGAAGCATTCGCACGTCAGCAGGAGGGTCAGCCACCGTTTCACCTGCGCAGAAAGTCGTTACGTCGTTAGCAGTGCCGGAAAGACCGCGTCGTTTAAAGTCGCGGGGGTAGGATCGAGTCATAGGTCGGCAAAACTTGTAAAACTTGTGGAGCTCACTCAGACTCACTCAAAATATATTTCGTGCTCAGGGCTCACTCGAATTCAGATTCACAAAAATTTTCCTGGGCCGGACTCACTCGGACTCACACTCACGAAAATTTTGTTCTACCGGACTCGCCCGGGCCCAAACTCACGTACCAAAACGTTACTCACCCGGATTCACTCAGACTCAGACTTACTTCTGAGTCTGAGTGAGTCCAGTGAGTCGACTCGTGAGTCTAGCTGTTAGCCTAGAATTAGCTTTTTTCGACCAATGGTGTCAATTATCTTTAACACCAATATTTCACGCTACCAGTGCTGTTCTTGGCGCATTTTGATATAGTACCTTCGAATAGGAGTTATGAGTGCTCGCAAACCAGTAAAGTCATTTTTATTTTCTTGAATGAGATTTCAACATAATATTTATTTGTCAGGAAATTCTATGTAAGAGTTGGCGGGGGGGGGGGGGGGGGGCAGTCGCGGCACCCCTCCTACGTAATTTGCGCCTCTGATCACTAAATATGGAAATGGTGTATGAACGATACTTCTTTGGAATACGCGTGAGTAGACGTGAGTATGAACGTGAATACAGGTAAGGTTGATAGTAATGCTGAAGATGAGTAGAGAGGACATAAATCACCAAAAAAGAGATAAACTCACCCAGACTCACCAAAATTTTCCTGAGCTGAACTCACTCGGACTCGCACTCACAAAAATTTTGTTCCACTGCACTCGCTCAGACCCGGACTCACCACCTAATCTGAGTCTGAGTGAGTCCGAGTGAGTCTACTCTCGAGTGAGTTCGCCGACCAATGCAAGCCAAGAAAGAGCCACCTTCTGTTTCTTTAAGGACGTTTTTAAACTGTCTGGTATTCCGCTAGCCGCAGAGGCGTTTTTTGGTTAAAGTACGCCCAAAATATGCCAGCTACGCCCGCGTAGGTGTTAGTGGCTGCAACGGCGTATGTACGAAGCAGAAAATAATAAGTTCGCGATCACCGCATATTGGAACATTTTAGATAGCGCCAATCTATGTTCGTTTGGCTTACAAGCGCGCATAGTACGTGCACATACACTTCGGAACCCTATAGATGGCACCTTAGGTACGCTGAGCTAAACGGGTAAACATCGCAGACTTTTAATGAAGAAACAGTCTGCGAGTCCGTTTTTCGAAGATGTAGGTGAAAAAAGAAAAGAGAAACATTCCGATGTTTAATATTTTTGATTGCATTATACATAAAAAAGAAAGTTATGTTATATTTTTTTTCTCATCAAGTAACACAGCTGTTTTCATACAAGCGTTGCAAGTGAATACCAGACAAGACATATGCGGTAGACAGGCAGGGATCGAAGTGCGTTCACCAAACGTTCTCCGACGGGAGCATATACTCTCCTGCGAGTCCGCTTGCGTCCGAGTTTTGGTAACACTTAAAGGGGTGGTGCCACCAAATTTGTGGCTAGCGCGTTCTTCGCTGCAAGCGTTTCTTATAGCTCTAGGAAGCATGATACACGCACCAAGATTCACGTATTCTCGCTAGATAATTTAATATCGCCTTGTTTATGCGGACAACTTTCGGTTTCGGTTTCTGGGCACCAAGTTGGGCAGTGACGTAGCAGTGTAGTAGGCTTGGTCACGTGACCATACAAGGCTCGCGCGAAGATGCGCAGCACTTCGCCAGGAAGCGATCGAAACTCGGCAAATGATGTAGCAACCGATGCTTTGCCGGTACGTACGTTCTGGAGGTAACAGAGGTCCCGCGGAGACTCACGTCACTACAGATATGGTGTGACGTCACTACAACTTTCGTTGTCCTTCCCATAGAGCTACGTCAGTTTTGATGCGCTAGCGATGGGCATCGATCTGGAGAATGAGCATTTAGGTACACTTTGGAAGTGAATTAAAATATATTCTAAACGTTTGCTGCGTCCGACCCTTCGTGTGGAGTGTCCTTGCATACAGAGGAAACCCACAACAGGCTTGTTATAGCCTCAAAATTTGATGGCACCACCCCTTTAACATTTGCTTGCATTATTCGCCTTGGTTTGTCTTTTGAAACAAGTGATAAAAAAACCACCGACGTCAACTTCCGAACGCGTAATCTATGTCCTCCGACATTCGGGAAGCGCGCATTGCCATTCGCTAAGCCTATGGCATCGATTATTTTGAGTATGGCTCTCGGAAGCTGTGAGGATTCTACGCGAGTACTTCGCTGTCAAAGTTTCAGCACATGAATCTAAAGCGAATACATGCATAATTTTGGAGCTAATCATGCACCTACGAAGCTACTTGATAGAATCGAAATGGGCAACAACCGCTTTCGGCGGCGCCGCCATGTTTCTCGGGCGTTTTTAGGCGTATCGGGCGCTTACAGTAATGAGCGCCCATGCGCAGTTCATGCTCTGTATTCCACCATCGGAAAAGTTGTTTGTATATAGCGGAATACCGGACAGACTAAAGCGTTCTAAAATTTACAGAGACCCTGTATACCTACATTATGGAAAGAGTTACTTTACAGCATAGTTCGTGCTTGCGCGCTCTTTATTACCCCATTTGCCACGCAGCAAACCCACACTGCATGCTATGAGTTTCTAACAAAGAATTTTTGGTTTGTCCGTATACTTCTTGCCGCTTAAATTTTAGCGGAATAACGGAGAAGTATATGTGATGGGCAAAGCCGGTATTAAAGCAGAAACTAACCAGACACACACAATGCTAACTCTACTGTTATAGACGTCCGACTCTGCCCAGGCGGCGCTGCGAAAAACGCCACCACCAGCGCTCTCATCGCCGCCCTGGCCATAACTGGGTAGTGCAAAGAGAGCCGTCCGCAAGCGAATGTGCGTAGGCCACTATAGAACCCCCCTCTTTCGCTCGTGTTGAGGGCTGTTTCCTGAAAATCAAGGACCTGGAAAGCTTCTTCCATCAATCCACCCTCGCTTCAGAAAAGTAGGAAACTCATCAAAGTGAATAACTGCGGCTACAATGCAAGATATGTTTCAGCTATTTCTGCGTGCTTCAACTCGCTAGCGCAAGCGAGCATCGCATGACATCGAGTTCGAGGCGCTCCGACATGAGTTCTGCAACGCCTAAATGCGTTAAATTTGGACATATTGCCACGCGCCTTTCTTATTTTTCTGTACTCGGTTTTCGCCCACAAAGACTGCCCGCATGCTCAGCGCAAACCGCGCCTCATTGTTCTAGAAGCTTCACGATTATTGTAGATCGTTGTGTTAAGATTGCGCGCGAGACGCGAACACTCGAGCTTATTCCAGAGCTTGCGTGACAACCAGTGATAAGGCTAGAATGTTCGACGCGTGAGTTATAAAAGCCGGCGCGTTCCAACGTAGTTCAGTTGATCGACGGCCGACGCTCTGTTCGCCGCTATCAGTGCCAGCGTATATTGCTGTAATCCTACTTTCCGTTTACCGGCCACAAGTTCGGCCTAATAAACAGTTTCATCTTGAACACGTCGCCTGCTGCCTTCGTCGACGTCACGACCACGTGACATCTGGTGGAGGTGCTGCTTCGTTCATGTACCGGACGCCCCCGTCAAGCCGTGAACCCAGCCCAAATCGTGACGAAGACACCGACCTTTTCACGGACAGTCGAGCCAGCCGCCGGCTGAAAGGACTACCCCCGCAGCACGGACTACTGCCCGACAAGCCGAAAGCCACGGCGACAAAGACGAAAGGCACGATGACCACCGCTGTGTCCCCTACAACCATCGTGATGCAGCCACCCAGAGAGCCACCGAGCTTCCACGCATCGCCTAGCGAAGACCCGGAAACCTGGCTAGAGACGTACGAACGAGTCGCGACCTTTAACAACTGGGACTCCGAGGAAAAACTGCGCCGCGCGTACTTCTACCTAGAAGACGCCGCGAGGACGTGGTTCGAGAACCGAGAATCCACGTTACAAACCTGGGATCTCTTTCGGACGACGTTCCTAAGCACGTTTACCAGCGTGGTCCGCAAGGAACGGGCCGCAGCTATGTTGGAGACCCGTGTGCAGCTGCCCAACGAAAGCATCTCTATCTACACGGAGGAGATGAATCGCCTGTTTCGACACGCCGACCCAAGTATGCCCGAAGAGAAGAAAGTCAGGTTCCTAATGCGGGGTGTGAAACAAGAACTCTTCGCTGGCTTGATAAGAAACCCGCCGAAGACGGTCGCCGAATTCGCCTCCGAAGCCTCGACAATTGAGAAGACGCTCGAGATGCGGACACGGCAATACAACCGCAGCTTCTCCGCTACAAGCTATGCCGACATCCAATCGCTGGGAACCGCCGACTTGCGTGAGACGATCCGAGCGATCGTGCAAGAGGAGCTGCGAAAAATTCTACCTTCAGCGCAGCCTCAGGTGTGTTCCATCGCTGACGTCGTACGCCAGGAGATCCAGCAATCACTGGGCGTTCCGCAGCCTCCAGAGCCGCAGCTGCAAGCCATGAGCTACGCTGCTGCAGCCCGACGCAGTGCACCCCCTCCACGCCCCCGTCAGGACGGCGCACAGCCGCACTACCGTCGCGAGACGCCGCCGCCGCCACCACCGCCGCCATCTCACCCGCCTGTCAGCCAGCGCTACACGCGCAGGAAGACCGACATCTGGCGCACCCCCGACCACCGCCCACTATGCTACCACTGCGGAGAAGCCGGCCACACTTACCGCCGCTGCCAGTACCGCCAGATGGGACTGCGCGGTTTCGCCGTCAACGCGCCTCGTCCACAGCGGGGTGAACGACCGCAAGACATCGCCGACTACCTCGCAGGACCTCAGTGGACGCCCCGACGACCTTCCCGCTCACCGTCGCCCGGCCGCTACATGTCACCGCACCGCCGGCAGTACACTGGCCCAAACCGGGGCCGGTCACCTAGCCCTTACCCGGGAAACTAAGGGCAGCAACCGATGGAGGTGCGGTTGCTGTTCGACGAAATGCCGAAGATCCTCCGCGGCCGCCGACGACGACAACGCGACGAGACCTGCGCAACACGACGCGAAGCAGACGAAGCCCTACCGAGGAAACCTCGTGGACTGAAGAAAACCTGACGACGCAGCATGGAAGCACCACAACATTTCGACGCAGCCGTGATCCGACGCCTCGACCCAACCGCAACGCACGACGACGAACCAGCGACCTCGACGTAATATTCGACGGCCACAACGTCACCGCTCTCGTCGACACTGGAGCCGACTATTCCGTCGTCAGTGGGCCTTTCGCGACGAAGCTGAAGAAAGTGAAGACTGCTTGGCAAGGCCCTGAAATCCGGACCTCTGGGGGTCATATAATAACGCCGGCCGGTGTTTGCACAGCAAGAGTCACCGTCAATAACCGGACTTATCCCGCCAGCTTTCTAATTCTGCAGCACTGCTCCAGGGATGTGATACTGGGGATGGACTTCCTAAGCAAACACGGCGCCGTCATCGACCTGAGGTCTGAGTCGATAACACTGACTTCAGAAAAAGCGTTGCCGCCCCACACGACGCCGGAGAATCATGCCTTGAATGTAATAGAAGAGCAGGTCACCGTTCCGCCTCTCTCCAGCGTCGTCATTTCCGTCGGCACTGAAATACCCGCTAACCTTGAAGGTGTCGTCGAGGGTGATCAGCACCTGCTTGTGAACCGTCAGATTTGCGTAGCAAGAGGCATCGTCGAGTTGCGCGACGGCAAAGCAAAGGTACTGCTGACAAACTTCAGCCACGAATATAGGCACCTCAACCTTGGTACGACGGTCGCCTACATCGAGAAATTCGTGGACACCAGCAATGCTTTCGCCCTCTCCGATATTGCCGAACATCCTTCGACGAATCGAGGTCCCGAAACAGATTTCGACGTCAACCCCAGCCTCCCAAAGCAGAAGCAAGACCAGCTCAAAAATCTGCTCCTGCAATTCAAGGACTGCTTCTCATCGTCGTCAAGAATTCGACAGACCCCAGTAGCCAAACATCGTATCATAACCGAAGAAAGTGCACGACCAGTCCGTCAGAGCCCGTATCGAATTTCGACGCGAGAACGCGAAGCCGTAAAGAAGCAAGTCGACGAAATGCTACGCGACGACATAATCCAGCCGTCCAAGAGTCCCTGGGCGTCTCCCGTGGTGTTGGTGAAGAAAAAAGGACGGGACGCTACGTTTCTGTGTGGACTATCGTCGCCTGAACAAGATCACGAAGAAGGACGTGTACCCCCTCCCACGGATAGACGACGCCCTGGATCGACTCCACAACGCGAAGTACTTTTCGTCGATGGACCTGAAGACGGGCTACTGGCAAATCGAAGTCGACGAGAGAGACCGAGAAAAGACTGCCTTTATAACACCAGACGGCCTGTTCGAGTTTAAGGTCATGCCTTTTGGTCTTTGCTCGGCCCCCGCGACCTTCCAACGCGTTATGGATACTGTACTGGCTGGCTTGAAGTGGCAGACTTGCCTTGTGTACTTGGACGACGTTGTTGTGTTTTCCTCGAACTTCGACGAACACCTGCGGCGCCTTGAAGCTGTACTTCAAGCAATCAAGACCTCCGGACTTACCCTGAAGCCTCAAAAGTGCCGTTTCGCCTACGAGGAACTCTTGTTCTTGGGCCACGTCATAAACAAGTCCGGAGTACGCCCCCGACCCTCAGAAGACAGCCGCCATCGCTACGTTCCCGCCACCTGCCGACAAGAAGGCCGTGCGTCGATTTCTCGGCCTGTGCGCCTACTACAGGCGGTTCGTCAAAAACTTTGCCCGCATCGCCGAGCCACTCACTAACCTTACCAGGACTGACGTCGAGTTCAAGTGGGAAACGCCACAGGAACAAGCATTTCAAGAACTAAAACGACGCCTACAAACGCCTCCGTTACTTGCGCATTTCGACGAACACGCCGAAACAGAAGTGCACACCGACGCAAGCAGCGTGGGACTCGGCGCCGTCCTTGTGCAGAGGACGGACGGACTGGAAAGGGTCATCAGTTATGCTAGCCGGTCGCTATCCAAGGCAGAGGCCAACTATTCCACAACAGAAAAGGAGTGCCTCGCCATCATCTGGGCTACGTCAAAGTTTCGCCCCTACCTTCTATGGCAGGCCCTTCAAAGTTGTGAGCGACCACCACGCCTTGTGTTGGCTAGCTAACTTGAAGGACCCATCAGGTCGTCTCGCAAGATGGAGTCTAAGGCTTCAAGAATTCGACGTCACGGTCGTTTACAAGTCCGGCCGAAAACATTCTGACGCCGACTGCTTGTCTCGCGCCCCCGTCGACCCGCCGCCGCAGGATGACCACGAGGATGACTTCTTCTTGGGAACCATAAGTACCGACGACTTCGCCGAACAACAGCGAGCCGACCCGGAACTCAGGGGCCTTATGGAGTACCTCGAAGGCAAGACAGCCATTGTTCCGAAGGCATTCAAGCGAGGACTCGCATCGTTTCTCTTGCGAAACAGCGTCCTCATAAAGAAGAATTTCTCGCCGCTTCGAGCCGACTACCTTCTCGTAGTGCCTTCAGCAATGCGTCCAGAAGTCCTCCAGGCACTACACGACGACCCGACGGCTGGACACCTCGGACTTTCCCGCACGCTCGCAAGAGTACAGGAAAAGTACTACTGGCCGCGCCTTGCCGCCGACGTCGCACGCTACGTAAGGACGTGCCGAGACTGTCAGCGACGGAAGACACCGCCCACCAGACCAGCAGGCTTCCTTCAGCCGATCGAGCCTCCTCGGCGACCGTTCCAGCAGATCGGGATGGACCTCCTGGGGCCGTTCCCAACGTCGACTTGCGGAAATAAATGGATCGTCGTGGCTACCGACTACCTCACCCGCTACGCCGAAACAAAGGCCCCTGCCTAAAGGCAGTGCCGCCGAGGTAGCCAAGTTCTTCGTTGAGAACATTGTCCTTCGACACGGCGCCCCAGAGGTTCTCATCACCGACAGAGGTACGGCGTTTACGGCTGACCTAACTCAGGCGATTTTAGGATACAGCCACACAAGCCACCGCCGGACCACCGCGTACCACCCACAGACCAACGGCCTGACCGAGCGCCTAAATAAGACCATCGCCGACATGCTGGCCATGTACGTCGACGTCGAACACAAGACGTGGGACGCCATCCTACCGTACGTGACCTTCGCGTACAACACGGCCGTACAAGAAACGACGCAGATGACGCCGTACAAGTTGGTTTACGGACGGAGCCCAGCAACGACTCTCGACGCCATGTTACCAAACGTGAGCGACGAGGAAAACACCGACGTGACCGCCTATCTACAGCGCGCCGAAGAAGCACGACAGCTCGCCCGCCTGCGGATCAAGAATCAGCAGACGACTGACAGCCGCCGCTACAATCTTCGACGACGCTTCGTGGAATACCAGCCCGGCGACCGCGTTTGGGTGTGGACACCGATACGCCGACGTGGACTTTGTGAAAAGCTTCTTCGGCGATACTTCGGGCCATACAAGGTGCTTCGACGTCTCGGTGCTCTGGACTACGAAGTCGTCCCGGACGGCATTACAAACTCTCAACATCGCCGTGCGCGACCTGAAGTCGTCCATGTCGTGCGCCTCAAGCCGTATTTAGCGCGTTAGCGAACCTGAGGACTGCACTTATTGCTTTATTATTGTACTTTCTTTCTTTATTGTTGCGATTTATTGCTGCATGTATTTTTTGCCCCTTGTTCTTTTGTAAGCATCGGGACGATGCTTTTTCAGAGGGGGGCATTGCCACGCGCCTTTCTTATTTTTCTGTACTCGGTTTTCGCCCACAAAGACTGCCCGCATGCTCAGCGCAAACCGCGCCTCATTGTTCTAGAAGCTTCACGATTATTGTAGATCGTTGTGTTAAGATTGCGCGAGACGCGAACACTCGAGCTTATTCCAGAGCTTGCGTGACAACCAGTGATAAGGCTAGAATGTTCGACGCGTGAGTTATAAAAGCCGGCGCGTTCCAACGTAGTTCAGTTGATCGACGGCCGACGCTCTGTTCGCCGCTATCAGTGCCAGCGTATATTGCTGTAATCCTACTTTCCGTTTACCGGCCACAAGTTCGGCCTAATAAACAGTTTCATCTTGAACACGTCGCCTGCTGCCTTCGTCGACGTCACGACCACGTGACAATATGCATAATGTCAAAGCGATATATGAAGTACGTACACGAGCAATGTTTCTTACGATCAGTGGTACAAAGCTCGCTTTATCAGGCATGAATGGTCTCGGCGATTTTCGCCTTTGCATGTTGCATTCTCCATCCATCTCTCGCTTCCTGTGCGTTGAACTGTTTTATTACGCATCCTCGAATGTACTGTTGACGGCTGTCTTCCGTTCGTATATACTGCAAATGTGGATACGTGCGTGTCCACTTTCTCGGTGTACAACGAAAGGCAAAACCGTGTCCTCCGAGATAGCTCCGGTAATCGCGGAGACCACGGGTAAGAAAAACCTGACGGTGGTCACGACCAAAATTTTGCGATTTACTTGTATGACGCACGTGTTAGCATTTGCTAGCCGGAACTTTGAACCTTCAATGCGTACGTGCGCGGTGCTGTGTGATGACGACCAGTTAAAATTAAAGGGGTACTGACACAAAATTTCGCGGCCGAGACAGCCTGCGGGTTCGATTCTCGTGAACATGTGTACATCATCTGCAAAATATCAACAGCGAATATAGCTTGGAAGGTATTTTAAATTAATTTTGAAGTTTGCGGGAGCGATCGACTCCCTCGCGCTCCTGACACCATCAGAGGTGACCCTCTGTACCCCCCTACTTCCCTCACGTGACCACGCTGCAACAAGTTGTGATGATGTCATAGCGGCTATTTTCTTTTGCCGCGTTTGTTCCAGCGGTATGGTGGCTAGAGGGGGAGGTGTAAGCAACGGCGCGCCGGAAAGGCAGCATTTTTTCATGACTCGGCGGCGCGAATGGGCTCGCGGAGCCGACAGCAGCGCCGCCGCATCAGCGCGGTTACTGAACGGCGAAGAGATGCACGTGTGCACAGACAGCCGAGGAGCGCGATTCTGCAGACGCGCGATGACTGCGCATCCGTGCCGCCCGCGGGATCCGGACGCGCGGATGCATCGTGTCGCGGCGACTGGTCGAACGCGCTCGCAGCCTCTTGCATCCGCCCCAGCACTGTTCATGCAGTTCGGGCAGCGCAAAGGCTCTCGCAGACGACGACGCGCCACCTGTCGGCGTCATGAAAAGTGCCGCACCGACTTGCACGGCGCAGCCCAGCCGATGCTGACACCTCCCTCTCTAGCCACCATACAGCGGTCTATACTTCTTGGCGGCTGATCGCGAGTCCGTGGCCGCGGCGCACGCGTTGAAAGTTTTGTGTTTGGCGACACTGCTGTCCCTTTTCCTATTCGAAAGGACTTCTTGATGCAGTGACCATGCGGAAGTGCATCACAGTTCTGTGTGCTGACGTGATCGAGAGCTGCGCACGCTAGGTGGCGATAGTTGCACCCGGAGGCTTGTCTTTTTTTGAGCTCTCTCAAACCGAAACTGAAACTGGTCGGTAATAAGGAGCCTGTAATTAAATATCTGTCGCGCGCTGCACCAAACGAGGTGCCGTGTTATGACTAACAGGACCCCAGCAACACATTGCAGCAAAAAAAACGCGAGGCCAAAGTTTTTGTGTCAGTACCCCTTTAAGATTATGTGTGGTCGCGGAGTGCGCGATGTTTATCGCGCGCTTCACCAGTCTGCGTTTAACTGCGGTCTGAGGCTCTGCTGAGCTTCATAGTCAAGGCTACCACGCTTCTACGTCAAGGCTACTCAAAACATGAGACCCACATTATCACACTTTCTCATGCGAGCGGCTGTGGAGAACGCGAGTAATTCGCTTACCCAGCACGTTCGCAACGGCCCGTATCCAGAGCTCTAGCCGTTCTGCTTCGTGCAACAGCTACAGAAGTCGGTAAAACAAGTCCTTTACGTCCGTGGCAATTCACAACACAACAGTAGCCTCGACTGAAGCAACTGAAGCCTTTCTTCGCAGCGCGCGGAGCTGTTGCGTCTGCTCTTGTTTTCGCCGTCGTTCTGGCACGCACTTCATGGCGGTTCGGTTGCGCGTCCGACTAGCGGAGATAAGTCCGTAGTTCTTTTTCTGAGTGTTCAATGCGCCAACACACCAAATATTTAGGTTAATTGTTCTTTCCAATTCGCTAGTTGCACCCGGTTGCACAGCAACCTGTGCAAGGAAGCCGGACTTTGCACTACCCAAAACTGCTCCGACAGGTGGCGCTAAGTGTCTGCAAAACTCCAGAGTCTGACGTCTATCAGGCTTTGCCAGTTAGACAGTCTTTAACTCGCAGCACTTTCATGCTTCACAAGATCAGTAACGGCGTGTGATAATTCTTGCAAATGTACTGTAGTTTGACAAGACGCCTCAAGACGTCGGCACCAGCGTAGTCCACCGCGTATATCGGAAGCCGTCACAGCAGCTGACCATATCCCTCGGCAAATCAGCGCCCTCACCGTCCAAATGAGCAGAGCAGCTGGTTAAATGAGTCACGGCCGGTCTGGAGGCGCGCGCTCGCTCCTTCCTTTACGGCCTGCGCACGGGGGGTTGTTGCTACCTATCGCCGCAGCTTGGAGGGGGCGCTCCGAGCCAACCCGCCGTAAAGTCCCTAGAATAACTAAAGTAGCGCCATACGTGTCAATGTGCAGGCTCCTCCTCTCCCCTATGCTTGGTAGTGCAAGCGCCATCTTGTCCGTCCTCTGCGCATACCCTCTCCCGTGCGCCGGGAGAGGGTATGCCTGTGAGAGGGTATGCCTTTCGCCGTGCTTTCAGCAGTTTCCTGGCGGACACCATAGAGGCGCTGCTGGAGCTTTTGGGAGAGGAGCTAGAGGCGAAGGGGCGCGGTTGGCGCTACTTTAGTTTATCTAGGGACTTTAACCCGCCGCCGGCAGCTGCGGAGGATTCGAACTTGCGGTGGTCCCTTTTGAAGTCACTCCGTGGTACCAATGCGATGGGATTATGGTGGCAAGCATATAGGATAACCCCGGTGATTTCCACTTTTCGGAAGAGGAGGCGCAAGCCGCTGATCTGCCCGTTTATGTTTCTCGGGAAAGCATCATCGTAGTTATAACAAAACTTTTTTTTTTCGTTTTCTGTAGCGTCGAGAAATGAGTAGGAGGCTGAATATTGCATTTGACGCGCATGTGTCGCACTCAGAAGGCTTGGCCGCGTGATCACCGATCGGCAGAAAAAATTGCGTATAACTTAGTCTTTGGTAGAAAATGGTTTAGAAAACATTTATTTCAAATACACACGCCAGCCGTCGCGGCACTTGAAAATAATAAAATTTGTACTTTTTTTGTTGAAGGCATCATAATAAATAAATACTGCAAAAAGTTGAAAGTCAGTGGGGACGGCCACTGTTTTTTGCACTTGTCTCTAAGTGAAAATCACAGTAGCAGGACAAATAGTAATTATGATAATAATAATAATAATAATAATAATCATAAACTGTTCAAAATAGAAAAACACAAGCAAAAATAACATGAAAGAGCAGGCACTGATACAGTTTAAGGCAGGCATTGAAGTATAGAAATAAGAAGAAAAAGAAGATGGGTTCGCAGGTAAACACATGAGAAGAATCTTAAGGTGAAATAATGCATGCCGGAGACAAAGAGGGAAAATAAACCACTGATGTACCCGCTTCTATCGCTCGGGGAAGCATAGACGAGGTTATAACAAAGCCTGTTTTTTTTTTTCTCGTTTTCTGCAACTCCGAAAAATGGGATTAATATTTTGAACTGTAGCTTCTACGAATGCTACACTACAGAAAATATTGAGAAAATTCACTCACTACTCGGCCGATCCCCTGCATTAACTATGAGACACACATAGGAAAACAACAACATGAGCAACCACACGAGTGAGTGGCTCGCCATAAGGATCAGACTGCACGTCTCATTGTAGAAACTGAGCAAAAAGATGCGCTCGGCATGCCGTCCATACCATTGTCAACCAAAGAGTTAGGATTTACTGCTTAAAACGATGGCAATCTGTTATGGCGCGGTCGTGATGCCGCTTAAAAGTGTGAATTCCTCGCGCGTGTTTCTATGTGCCACCAAGCCATCAGCATTCACAGTTGTGTTCGTGGCATAATGTGGTGACAATAATAATTATTGTGGTCTAACGTGCCAAACCTACAATATGGTTATGATGGACTCCGTAGTGGAGGCTCCAGAAATTTCAACCACACGGGGGTTCTTTAACGTGAACCTAAATCTGGGCCTCAAGCATTTTCGAATTCATCGAATATAAGGATGTCGAGCCTTAAAAAAATTCTGGTAGCCTTGCGTGCGCGTCTTCATTTGCCGAGTGCATGAGTGCCGAGAAAGCCAGACTGTCCCCGCACGCACCTCTACTGCTCTCACCGCTTCCTATAAGCGAAAAAAGTAATTAGCGCGAGAAAGTGGCCTGGAACAGTTGCTTTATAATACGAAGCGTATGCGCCGAAACGCGCTTTGAAGGGTTGGCTCGCGACGCCCTCACGCGGAGCGCGCCGTCGTCACTGTATAGAAAGAGCTCCATTGTATTCGCGGTGGCTGCTCAGGCCGTAAGAGGAGGGAGCGAGCGCGCGCCTCTAGACCGGCCGTGAATGAGTAAAGGTGTTCACCTGTCTGGGGCGTCCTGTCCGTAGCAGTCATGCTGGGAACTTGCCATTCCTGCCTTGTTTCTGTCTTCGCACAAACCATCGCACCTAACAAGTCTTCAAAATCATTAAGGCTCGCATCTGAGTCTTCAGAATCTGTCCCTTCAGATGATGGATCACGCTGGAGGGCCATCACGCCACGACACTTTCATCTGCAAGGAATTAAGAAATTCTAGTGAGCTTGGTGAATGCAGTATTTCTGATTATCGTATATCTCACCGACAAAGTAGGCATGCAAACAAGCCTAGACGTGCACAGAAAATCCGATTGCGAATGAACATACGGCCGCATCAGTTTTCTATCCAACATGCAATAAAATTTTCATGCGAGCTGGCCATAACGTGTTTCTAATTCAAAAGGTGTTGCGAAAACTGATCTAGAATGTTCGCCATTCCTCGCCGTCCTGCATTGTGTGGTTATGGCGTGAGAACACGCCGGACAGAATTTGTAAACAGCTACGCTTAGCGTGTATAGCATATTGTAATTAATTTAGCGCAACTTCGTAATCCCTCGAAACACTCACACATTCACACACGCTGAAGAAACACACACCCCATACAGCGCTTACGAAGTTGCGCTAAATTACTTACAATATGACGAGTTACCAACTAGCCCAAACATAAGTTTTAAAAGACGTATATAGCAGTTATTAATATTAGATCGTGGATTTTAATTATCTATTTATGTACGTTATGCAGGTTATTTGTTTATTCACCGCTTCGAATTATATGGCGGAAGGGCAACATGATTATAGCAGTCATTAGTCACCGGCATAGGTCGGCGAACTCAGTCACGGGTCGACTCACTCGGACTCAGACTCAAATGGAGCCGTGAGTTTGAGTATGAGTGAGTCCCGATGAGCAATATTTTGGTGAGTTTGAGTCCGAGTAAGTCCGGTGGAGGAAAACTTTAGTGAGTGCGAGTCCGAGTGGATTCGGCTCAGGAAAATTTTGGTGAGTCTGAGTCCGAGTGAGTCCAAAGCGCTATAGGTATATTTCTTGAGCAAGTCTGAGTGAGTTCCACTTTTTCTTGCCGACCTATGGTCCTGTCTACTCACTGAGACCGATGGATCGGTCTCAGCCGACAGCTCCACAGGCGCTGTTGTTATCCCGGCATGTCAAGTGACTGTCAAGTTCGAAGTGTCTCACAGGACGGCATCGACAGCAGCGGAGCTTGCCGCCTTACGTGCTGTTATCCTTTATATCGCGGAAGCCCAGCCTCAAAAGTGGGCTGTATTTTGAGACTCTAAGGCATCGCTTCGGAGTTTGCAATCGGCGTTGCGACGAAGGGTGCACGAGCAGCGAATAAATGAAATCAGGAAAATCCTTCACCAAGGTTTATCGAAGGGGCATGACCTGGTGTTCCATTGGTTGCCGGGACATTGTGGCATTGCCGGTATCGACCTGGCTTATGATGCTGCCCGGTCCGCCCACGAGAACGGCCAGACAGCGCAAATACCCTTGTCGAGGACAGACGCTGCAAGGCGCCTTCGCTCGTTCGCTGACACAATGTCGCAAACTTGGTTGAGCGACCGGAGTCTCCCGAACCAGCGCCTACATAATTTATCTATCTATTTATTTATTTCAATACCTTCAGGGCCCGAAGGCGTTACAGAAGGGAGTGGGTAAGGGTATACACAACAATAAGTAAAGTAAGAGAGGAAAAAAAATGTTCCTAAGAGTAAACATCGCATTCAACAGCAGCCTTAAAAGCAGTGACATCGGTCAGTTGGGCAATAGAGGAGGGTAGAACACGCCGGATAGAATTGGACCCATCGAGGAAACTTCAAGTTCCATCGGACTTCTCCCGCCGTGAGGCAACTTTACTGTGCCGCCTGTGGTTAGGAGTAGCCTTCACGAAGGCGTACTCTTTTCGCATAGGAATGGCAGACACCTCCAGATGCGACTCGTGCAACAGCGACGAAACAATAGCACATCTACTATGTTCCTGTGATCGTTATGTCAGCGAACGCAACGTTCTACGCGATACGCCCAACAAACTAGACGATGGACCGTTTTCCGAAGAGAAAATGCTCGGATCGTGTCCCTATGCGTGGCAGGCCAACAAAGCGACACGAGCATTGCTACGTTTTTTAAAATCAACCGGTTTAAGCGACCGCTTGTAGCCGTGCAATGGACAGACGCACATGTACACTGATGTTGCTTTCTTCTTATTTCTTTCTTTTCTTTGATCTTTCACCCCTTCCCCCCCCCAGTGCAGGGTAGCAAACCGGACGCGCGCCTGGTTGACCTCCCCGCCTTTCATACCTTTCCTTCCTCCTCCTCTGGAGTACTATCAGCCTTACCTGGATTCACGTTTTTACTCACATCTACTCACACGTATGCGAAAGTAGTGCAGTGCATACACTATTTCAATATTTATTGATCAGAGGTGCGAATTAAGTAGGAGGGTGCCTTGACCTCTCCTGCGCCAACTATTCCAGGGAATTTCTTGATAAATAAATCTTATGTTGTTATCTCTTTCAAGAAAAATTACCTTACTTGTTTGCGAGCACTATAACTCGCATTCGAAGGTACTATATCAATAGGCGCCAAGAAAACCGCCCATTAGGTGAAATATTGGTGTTCAAGAGCAGAGACACCATTGTCAAAAAAGCCAATTCTAGGCTAACGGGCTCATGAGTCGACTCACTCGGACTCACTCAGGCTCAGATCAAGCCGAGAGTCTGAGTCTGAGTGAGTCCCGGTGAGTAATGTTTTGGTGAGTTTGAGTAAGAGTGAGTCCGGTTGAAGAAAATTTTCGGTGAGTGTGAGCCCAAGTGAATCTGACTCAGAAAAATTTTGGTGAGTCTGAGTCCGAGTGAGCCGTAAGCGCAAAATATGCTTCATGAGTGAGTCTCTATGAGCTCCATAAGTTTTGCCGACCTATGGTCACCGGTAATATTAAAAAAAAAAAAGGAAGTTGAAGAGCCTTGCCTATCGCGAAAATCGACGCTTGGCGTTTGCGTGCCTGACGTATTCCATTTCATTCATTCCCAAAATCTGTGAGCCATAACAAGCTGCGAAATTTTGCACAGTGGAAAGAAGAAAAATCATCAAATCTTGGCCGGCGCGGACCGCGCTCAGCCTCAAGAATTACAGGTAGCTAATCATTTCAATGCGGCCCTGTAGTGTTTGCCCTGGGCCCTGACCTTGAAGGGCCACAAAGAAACTGTACAATATTAGTCTACATATGTCAATTCATGGAAGCTGTTTATCAGCTGTAATGTAAGCTGATATTTTTTTTTGTGCATCTTGCTTCATATTTTTCTTACTATATTTCTTTTGTACATGGCTTCATTTTAGTTGACTGTGGGAATACGGCAGTAAGTCTTTTCGGGTTTCTTTCTATGCACTGCATGTATGTAAACATCCCTATGTATTACCTTTTTTGAGGGCGCGCGCACACACACACACACACACACACACACACACACACACACACACACACACACACACACACACACACACACACACACACACACACACACACACACACACACACACGCACACACACACACACACACACACACACACACACACACACACGCACACACACACACACACACACACACACACACACACACACACACACGCACGCACGCACGCACGCACGCACGCACGCACGCACGCACGCACGCACGCACACACACACACACGCACACAGGCACGCATGCACACAGACGCGCACACACACACACGCACGCACGCACGCACGCACACACACACACACACACACACACACACACACACACACACACACGTACACGCGCACACAGGCACACACACACACACACACACACACACACACACACACACACACACACACACACACACACACACACACACACACACACACACACACACACGTACACGCGCACACAGGCACGCATGCACACAGACGCGCACACACACACACACACACACGCACGCACGCACGCACACACACACACACACACACACACACACACACACACACACACACACACACACACACACACACACGTACACGCGCACACAGGCACGCATGCACACACACGCGCACACACACACACACGCACGTGCACGCGCACACAGGCACACACACACACACACACACACACGCACGCACACGCGCACACAGACACGCATGCACACACACGCACGCACGCACGCACACGCACACACACACACACACACACATAAACACGCGCACGCACGCACGCACTCAAGCACTCATGCAAGCCCACGCGTACACATAGAAACACGTACACGCGAAACCAGCTCTTTAACGCTATGGCGTTAATATTGTGGAATTCTTGCGCTTTCGAAAATGCTTACATTACCGTTCTAGGGCTGCTTTGAAAATGGTTGCCTTATTATTCGACGCCTATTTAAATTCAATTTGGTTCTAAGATTCACTATTAGCACACTCCTACACGCTGACTCTATATGTATAACGCATGGAGGCTGCTTGTCAAGGGTAATGTGCACTTTAGTACTGCACACACGCACACCCCACGTTGGATGTAGGATCGGACATATCTCTTCGACCGCTCCTATCTACAGCCCATGCAATCGAACGTTACCTCAAAGCGCAACCGGCTGATAGGCGCCGAGGCTCTTACTGCAGATGTTTGGTTGGTGGCACGGCCAACATGGTTAAGCCCTAACCATACGTACGCGTTACCACGCGTGAGCGCGTGGTGTGGACACTCTAAAAAAAGAGGTCTTACTAACTTTCGGGTAGTAACTGCTTATCACATGTGTTGCTACCTTATTATTAAGTGCAGTTAGTAACGGCAATGGTGGGAACTCACACTACCTTTGTCTTTACTGATAGCAATTAGTAATTTTTACTACTCTAGTCGTTACTAACCATTGGTAATTAAAAAAAAGGTTGTAAGAAAAAAAAAGAGGTAGTAACAGATACTGACGCGTTCATTTTGCCACATTATTTTCTCATTGTTATTAGAGGTCAAGTTCATAATGTCAAGTTACAAATTCGGGTAATGTTCTGTGGACTATCATAAACGAGAATACACAGACGTAACGAGTTCTCTTCGCGACAGTTAGTCATGTCCGACTCCCGGAGTATTTATAGCCCCTTCCTTCAAGATGCATGTTTGGTACCGGTGCGGACCTGTGTGTAAGAATGAATTATCAAAAATGTGGTCCTAGAGTACTATACCCTACTACATGATTATGTGTGCTTGGGGACGCGGCACAAGACTTTTAATGAACCGTACTTAAAATCATTGTTTTGCCCATTTGTTACAAAACGACCACAACTTAGCAAAAATTGAAGGACACTTTGTACGTTCCAAAGTGTGTTCGGCGAAAGCTTGTGGCCATTCGACTGACTATGCCATGTCTTTTTGTTTTGTCGGACGGACGGATGGACGGACACGAAATGACGGACGGACACACGGACGGAGGGACGGACAGAAGCGGACGCATGGAGACGGATGGACGGTCTGACAGACGGACACACGGATGGACGGACGGACACGGACGGACGTGAGCATGACACATTAAAGGCGTTCGCCTTAAAAGCTACGAAACTTCTACGAGAAGTCTTGAAGAAGCAGACGTGCACCTTGGGTGTTGTGATGCAAATTCTTCTTTTGGTTCGTAACGGCTCTCTATGGCTGAGCCACTGAGAGTCTTATTGACAAAGCCGTTGGTTTAACAAACCAACACACGAAACATTTAATCAAGAATTAAAGTGAAAACTATATATGTACACAAAATTACACTTAGTTAAAAAGTTCACTGCCCACGGTAAGCCACTGTTAGTTACAACCAAAACGTAAGTTCAATGATCTAAACTAGATAGTCTAGCTCTAACGCGGCTGAGCCGCCGAGCGCAGAATAACCCGAGTTCAGTCTGACCAGCGCCTCAAGGTCTGACCAACACACGGATGCTTGACTGGTCGAGTTGTCGTGGGCTGGATGGCGACGACGATAGAGTGGCGGCTGGTGGGCGAGACGTTGAGATGTCAGGGGGCAGATGGGGACACGGACGGACGGACGGGTACGGATGGATGGACGGACAGACGGACACGGGTGGACGGACGGACGGACACGGGTGGAAGGACGGACGGACAGGCACGGATGGACGGACGGGCTGATGGATGGACGGACACGAATGGATGGACGGACGGACGCCGGACGGACGTGAGCATGAGACATTAAAGGCTTTCGCCTTAATATGTACAACAGCCGTGACACGGTACTAAACTGACTAACAAAGCCTCAGAGCGGTTGAATCAATCCCTGTGCTAATACATAGGCAGTAAAAAAATCTAACATAATAACTCCTGTGGTTTCACGAGCCAAAACCAAGATATAGGATTAATTTTGGCCACCTGGTGTTCTTTCACATCCACCTGTCATGTCAGTTTGTTGGAAATTATAATGCGTGCTAAAATGCGTATAGCACTCGCTTATACTTAATTTACTTTTTAGGAGCAAAGCTTCTTAGGCTCGCACCATGTCCGTTGTCGCCGTCGTCGTAGCTCCCCGTCGGACCGAAACACAGGTGTTACACATAACGTACATATGGTTCATAGCGCGCATGGTATAGCGGCATAGCGCGCATCCGTCCGTGCATCTGTCCATCCGTTCGTCCGTGCGGGCGTCCGTTCATTCGTGCGTCAATCCACCTGTCCGTCCGTCCGTCCGTGCATCCGACCGTCCGTCCGTGCGTCCGTCAGTCCGTCCGTGCATCCGTCTGTGTATCCGTCCGTGCATCCGTCCGTCCGTCGATCCGTCCGTGCACCTGTCCGTCCGTCCAACCATGGACGACGGAAAGACGGGCGGACAGATGGATTTCATAAACATTCTTTATATCGCTTATCATTTCGTCAGTGGAGCTTCGCTCCATCATCAGCATTCACTTCGTGGATCGGCTGCCAATTTTTCGTTACACATCACGAGAGGGTACAGAAAGGGGCCCCTTTTCTCCTCCGTTTTCACAATAGCAGAATGATGCTTAGAAATCGCGGTTGCGTAATTTTAAAGAGAACATTTGCTTTTTCTTGATCCACGGCAGGGCTGGGCACTATCAAAGATACATGCATCTTAGATACTATCTCGATACTCTTTGGGTATCTTGTATCTGTATCGCGATGCGTCTCGCAAAACGAGTATCTTTATCTGTGTTTCCAATACATTTAATAATGTATCGTGTATCTTAAGATACAAGATACTGTCACAGCAACACATCCGAGCGAAACAGTTAACGTCAGCCGAACTCCGCTTCTCAACCTGATGCTGCTGCAACTAAGGCACCTGAATAGAGCGCGATTCTCTTTGTGCCAGAGTCCTCCAGCGAGGGCAGGCGTTTAGACGTGCGCGTCGCTATTGGTGGAGCAGAATCACGTGATGGCGCTAGCGCCGTCTCTTCTTTCTGTATAGTTGTGTCGGTGCCATGACTCTTCCTCGTAGCCACCGTACTGTTCTGCATACTGCTCCAATGCGTACCGCGTCTTTCGTGCAAATTCTTATGCCGCAGTATTGTCGTTATCGAACCATCTCTTGCGTGGTGCTTCGTTACGAAGCCCGAAGACGACAAGAATGGGGTTGCTTTACGTCTCACGGTTTCACACAACAGCGATGTGAAAGATATCGTCGGTGCACTTATATAGGATAGGATTGATTTATACACAAATGAGACCTTAGCGACTTTTGCCCAACCGGTGCCGATGCTACACGAAATAGAACAAGCATTTACCTAACAGAAGATATCTTGGCGTATCTTTGTCTTTGTTCTTCCTGCTACATTATTCAAGAGGTTCTTTTAGTACTAATTGTTAGCTCAAGGGATTTCCTACGCCTGCATTTATGGGTTTTGACGTCTATTTTGCGCAATAGGTCATTTATCAGCAGCTGCTAGAATACGTTCTCTGCTTCATTTACTATTTTTAATTTTCTGCGTCATTCCTACTGTTTACAGTTTGGTGTTATGCCAAGGCGATGTTAAGAGGCCAATGTAAAATAATCTGGGCGTACCTAGAACACGCAGTAACAAAAAATTCTGCTTACGACTTCGTAAAGTAGTGCAAATTATTTTGCAATATAAAAATGGAAAATATAGGCAAAATGCCTCAAAGATAAGGGGATTCGAGAAACATTATAACACCAAGTACTTCGTTTTTCTTATCAGCATCCCCACAAGCCGTTTCATGGTATTTTACATAGGCACTTTCTATTGGCTCCCCTTAACATCTAAGTTAAAGACATATAAAACTCAATTGTCAGAGCTTCTAAAGGTGCTGCCTATCGCGTTTATACACGTGATTCACGTAGCCAGAACCAAATATTAAAAAAAAACCGGCAGATCCCACGCACTGTGGGAATCGATGTAATGCGAAGCAGCCAGCAAGTAGCAAATCATGCTGTACATAATATGCATGTCATGATTTACATGTAAGGACCAGTCATTTAAGTTGTTCATCACACAGCCACGTCGTGCAATACCAATATTGTTGTGTATCCAGCTAGCGAACTGGACGAAAGCAGACCATGAGCATGGCATGCAAGTCATGTTGCACATGACATGTCATGATTTCCATATTACCACTTGTCATTTACGCTCGTCATACAGTCACGTCACGCAATACCAAATTTGGTGTATATCAAGCAAGCGAAACGGCCGCGAGCGTGCAATGAGCGTGGCATGCAAATCATGTTGCCATGACATGCCATGAGTTCCATATTACGACTTCTCATATATGTGGGTCATACAGTCAGGTCACGCAATACCAAATTTGGCGCATATCAAGCTAGCGAAACGGCACCGAGCGTGCCATGAGCGTGGCATGCAAGCCATGTTGCACGTGACAAGTAATGATTTTCATATTCTTGTCATTTATGCTCGCCATACAGTCACGTCACGCAATAGCAACTTTGGTGTACATCAAGGCAGCGAAACCGCAGCGAGCGTGCCATGAGCGTGGCATGCAAGTCATGTTGCCCATGACATGCCATGAGTTCCATATTACGACTTCCCATATATGTGGGTTATACAGTCAGGTCACGCAATACCAAATTAGGCGTATATCAAGCTAGCGAAACGGCACCGAGCGTGCCATGAGCGTGGTATGCAAGCCATGTTGCACGTGACAAGTAATGATTTTCATATTACCACTTGTCATTTATGCTCGCCATACAGTCACGTCACGCAATAGCCACTTTGGTGTACATCAAGGCAGCGAAACCGCATTGAGCGTGCCATGAGCGTGGCATGCAAGTCATGTTGCCCATGACATGCCATGATTTCCATATTACGACTTCTCATATATGTGGGTCAAACAGTCAGGTCACGCAATACCAAATTTGGCGTATATCAAGCTAGCGAAACGGCACCGAGCGTGCCATGAGCGTGGCATGCAAGCCATGTTGCACGTGACAAGTAATGATTTTCATATTACCACTTGTCATTTATGCTCGCCATACAGTCACGTCACGCAATAGCAACTTTGGTGTACATCAAGGCAGCGAAACCGCAGCGAGCGTGCCATGAGCGTGGCATGCAAGTCATGTTGCCCATGACATGCCATGAGTTCCATATTACGACTTCCCATATATGTGGGTCATACAGTCAGGTCACGCAATACCCAATTTGGCGTATATCAAGCTAGCGAAACGGCACCGAGCGTGCCATGAGCGTGGCATGCAAGCCATGTTGCACGTGACAAGTAATGATTTTCATATTACCACTTGTCATTTATGCTCGCCATACAGTCACGTCACGCAATAGCAACTTTGGTGTACATCAAGGCAGCGAAACCGCAGCGAGCGTGCCATGAGCGTGGCATGCAAGTCATGTTGCCCATGACATGCCATGAGTTCCATATTACGACTTCCCATATATGTGGGTCATACAGTCAGGTCACGCAATACCAAATTTGGCGTATATCAAGCTAGCGAAACGGCACCGAGCGTGCCATGAGCGTGGCATGCAAGCCATGTTGCACGTGACAAGTAATGATTTTCATATTACCACTTGTCATTTATGCTCGCCATACAGTCACGTCACGCAATAGCAACTTTGGTGTACATCAAGGCAGCGAAACCGCAGCGAGCGTGCCATGAGCGTGGCATGCAAGTCATGTTGCCCATGACATGCCATGATTTCCATATTACGACTTCTCATATATGTGGGTCATACAGTCAGGTCACGCAATACCAAATTTGGTGTATATCAAGCTAGCGAAACGGCAGCGAGCGTGCCATGAGCGTGGCATGCAAGTCATGTTGCACCTGACATGTCATGATTTTCGTATTTCCACTTGTCATTTGTGCTCGTCATACAGTCACGTCACGCAATAGCCACTTTGGTGTACATCAAGGCAGCGAAACCGCATTGAGCGTGCCATGAGCGTGGCATGCAAGTCATGTTGCCCATGACATGCCATGATTTCCATATTACGACTTCTCATATATGTGGGTCAAACAGTCAGGTCACGCAATACCAAATTTGGCGTATATCAAGCTAGCGAAACGGCACCGAGCGTGCCATGAGCGTGGCATGCAAGCCATGTTGCACGTGACAAGTAATGATTTTCATATTACCACTTGTCATTTATGCTCGCCATACAGTCACGTCACGCAATAGCAACTTTGGTGTACATCAAGGCAGCGAAACCGCAGCGAGCGTGCCATGAGCGTGGCATGCAAGTCATGTTGCCCATGACATGCCATGAGTTCCATATTACGACTTCCCATATATGTGGGTCATACAGTCAGGTCACGCAATACCCAATTTGGCGTATATCAAGCTAGCGAAACGGCACCGAGCGTGCCATGAGCGTGGCATGCAAGCCATGTTGCACGTGACAAGTAATGATTTTCATATTACCACTTGTCATTTATGCTCGCCATACAGTCACGTCACGCAATAGCAACTTTGGTGTACATCAAGGCAGCGAAACCGCAGCGAGCGTGCCATGAGCGTGGTATGCAAGTCATGTTGCCCATGACATGCCATGAGTTCCATATTACGACTTCCCATATATGTGGGTCATACAGTCAGGTCACGCAATACCAAATTTGGCGTATATCAAGCTAGCGAAACGGCACCGAGCGTGCCATGAGCGTGGCATGCAAGCCATGTTGCACGTGACAAGTAATGATTTTCATATTACCACTTGTCATTTATGCTCGCCATACAGTCACGTCACGCAATAGCAACTTTGGTGTACATCAAGGCAGCGAAACCGCAGCGAGCGTGCCATGAGCGTGGCATGCAAGTCATGTTGCCCATGACATGCCATGAGTTCCATATTACGACTTCCCATATATGTGGGTCATACAGTCAGGTCACGCAATACCAAATTTGGCGTATATCAAGCTAGCGAAACGGCACCGAGCGTGCCATGAGCGTGGCATGCAAGCCATGTTGCACGTGACAAGTAATGATTTTCATATTACCACTTGTCATTTATGCTCGCCATACAGTCACGTCACGCAATAGCAACTTTGGTGTACATCAAGGCAGCGAAACCGCAGCGAGCGTGCCATGAGCGTGGCATGCAAGTCATGTTGCCCATGACATGCCATGATTTCCATATTACGACTTCTCATATATGTGGGTCATACAGTCAGGTCACGCAATACCAAATTTGGTGTATATCAAGCTAGCGAAACGGCAGCGAGCGTGCCATGAGCGTGGCATGCAAGTCATGTTGCACCTGACATGTCATGATTTTCGTATTTCCACTTGTCATTTGTGCTCGTCATACAGTCACGTCACGCAATAGCCACTTTGGTGTACATCAAGGCAGCGAAACCGCATTGAGCGTGCCATGAGCGTGGCATGCAAGTCATGTTGCCCATGACATGCCATGATTTCCATATTACGACTTCTCATATATGTGGGTCAAACAGTCAGGTCACGCAATACCAAATTTGGCGTATATCAAGCTAGCGAAACGGCACCGAGCGTGCCATGAGCGTGGCATGCAAGCCATGTTGCACGTGACAAGTAATGATTTTCATATTACCACTTGTCATTTATGCTCGCCATACAGTCACGTCACGCAATAGCAACTTTGGTGTACATCAAGGCAGCGAAACCGCAGCGAGCGTGCCATGAGCGTGGCATGCAAGTCATGTTGCCCATGACATGCCATGAGTTCCATATTACGACTTCCCATATATGTGGGTCATACAGTCAGGTCACGCAATACCCAATTTGGCGTATATCAAGCTAGCGAAACGGCACCGAGCGTGCCATGAGCGTGGCATGCAAGCCATGTTGCACGTGACAAGTAATGATTTTCATATTACCACTTGTCATTTATGCTCGCCATACAGTCACGTCACGCAATAGCAACTTTGGTGTACATCAAGGCAGCGAAACCGCAGCGAGCGTGCCATGAGCGTGGCATGCAAGTCATGTTGCCCATGACATGCCATGAGTTCCATATTACGACTTCCCATATATGTGGGTCATACAGTCAGGTCACGCAATACCAAATTTGGCGTATATCAAGCTAGCGAAACGGCACCGAGCGTGCCATGAGCGTGGCATGCAAGCCATGTTGCACGTGACAAGTAATGATTTTCATATTACCACTTGTCATTTATGCTCGCCATACAGTCACGTCACGCAATAGCAACTTTGGTGTACATCAAGGCAGCGAAACCGCAGCGAGCGTGCCATGAGCGTGGCATGCAAGTCATGTTGCCCATGACATGCCATGATTTCCATATTACGACTTCTCATATATGTGGGTCATACAGTCAGGTCACGCAATACCAAATTTGGTGTATATCAAGCTAGCGAAACGGCAGCGAGCGTGCCATGAGCGTGGCATGCAAGTCATGTTGCACCTGACATGTCATGATTTTCGTATTTCCACTTGTCATTTGTGCTCGTCATACAGTCACGTCACACAATAGCAACTTCGGTGTACATCAAGGCAGCGAAACCGCAGCGAGCGTGCCATGAGCGTGGCATGCAAGTCATGTTGCATATGATATATCATGATTTCCATATTACCACTTGACGTAATTATGCTCGTCATACAGTCACGTCAGTCAATACGAAATTTGGTGTATATCAAGCTAGCGAAACGGCCGCGAGCGTGCCATGAGCGGGTATGCAAGTCATGTTGCATATGACATGTGATGATTTCCATATTAGCACTTCTCATTTAGGTTCGTCATACAGTCACGTCACGCAATACCAGACTTGGTATATATCAACCTAGTGAAACGGCCCTGAGCGCACCATGAGCGTGGCATGCAAATCATGTTTACATGATATGCGCGTCATGATTTTCATATAACCACCTGTCATTTATGTTGGTCAGGCAGAAATGTCTCATGGTACCAATTTTAGGATATATCAAATTATTAAAACGGCTGCAGGAACGCTATGGCAATGTCGTAATTCATACTTTTCATAACAAGTTATTCATGATTTTCATGATATGCCCAGTCATTCATGTTCGTCGTACAGTCATGTTATGCCATACCAATTTTGGTCTAGATCCCATGAACGATACGGTCTGGAGAGCACAAAGTCGTAGGCGGCTAGATAGACAGACAGACAGACAGACAGATGCTCGTCATACAGTCACGTCAGTCAATACGAAATTTGGTGTATATCAAGCTAGCGAAACGGCCGCGAGCGTGCCATGAGCGGGTATGCAAGTCATGTTGCATATGACATGTGATGATTTCCATATTAGCACTTCTCATTTAGGTTCGTCATACAGTCACGTCACGCAATACCAGACTTGGTATATATCAACCTAGTGAAACGGCCCTGAGCGCACCATGAGCGTGGCATGCAAATCATGTTTACATGATATGCGCGTCATGATTTTCATATAACCACCTGTCATTTATGTTGGTCAGGCAGAAATGTCTCATGGTACCAATTTTAGGATATATCAAATTATTAAAACGGCTGCAGGAACGCTATGGCAATGTCGTAAATCATACTTTTCATAACAAGTTATTCATGATTTTCATGATATGCCCAGTCATTCATGTTCGTCGTACAGTCATGTTATGCCATACCAATTTTGGTCTAGATCCCATGAACGATACGGTCTGGAGAGCACAAAGTCGTAGGCGGCTAGACAGACAGACAGACAGACAGACAGACAGACAGACAGACAGACAGATAGATAGATAGATAGATAGATAGATAGATAGATAGATAGATAGATAGATAGATAGATAGATACGCTTAAAGTCGCTGAAGTTCGTTAAGAAATCCTTTGCATTTAAAAGAAAGGATGACTTTAACTGAACGGAAACAACGACGTATGGTTTTACGTCATGTGGCGCTTGTTAGTGTATTTCTATATTGCGCTTAACTGGTTAATTATGTAAGATAAATTATCCAAAAATTTTTATTATTCGCTTTAAGGCTGAGTGCGTTTTGTTATGTTGTATAGGACGTTCCATAAGGAACGACCTTTTTTTCTTTCTGGGAACCTACATATTGCTTGGTGATTTTTTTCAGGCGTTTAAGGAAAGCCCGCGAAATATGAATAACTTGTTATGCAGCGCTCTCAAACGTCCTTCGAGCGCTTCGAGCGACACAACCGGCGCGTGGACCGCGCTACGAAATGAGTTGCCGTGGTTCCAGGCACCGGCTTCCAAGTGCGTCAGCATTTTTGACGGCTGCACATGGCAAGGAAACGCCATCGTCCCTGAGAAGCGACAGGTTGATGGTCCGCGCTCTGTTTGTTGCACGAAGCACGTTTAGGAGCGCTGCAGTACGGTAGCGCATGAGGGCAGATGCGTTGCTTTATTTCATATATCGCGGGTTTTCATTAAAAAAACCAGAGCAAATCACCATGCAGCAAGTACGATGCCATAAAAAAAATAGGATCGGTCGTTTAGGAATCCCATTTACGACGTGACAAAACGCACTTGAGCCTAAGGCAAATATTAACTATTTTGCATAATTGACATTAGTTAATCAAGCAATTAAGCGCAAGGCAAAATATACCATGACGAGCGCCACATGATCGTAAACCATATGTCGTTGGTTGCATTCAGTTAAATTAATCAAATCCTGAATTATGGTGATGGTGGCGATTTGGGCTTGTTGGTATGATTGCATGATAATTGATGGTAGCGTAGGCTAAACACACGGACAAAAGAAGGCACATTCGAGACACCACAGCGCTAACTTTCAACAACTGTTTTATAATAAAACATAAAACAGTAGTTGAAAGTTAGCGCTGTGGTGTACCATAAAACAGTTGTTGAAAGTTAGCGCTGTGGTGTCTCGAATGTGCCTTCTTTTGTCCGTGTGTTTAGCCTGCACTACCATCAATTATCATGCTGAATATTGGGTTCTCGTTACGTGAAATACCCTGTGTACATATTCATTGTGATTGTTTGCTACAGAAGTACCTTCCTATTTCACTATAATATATTGGTTTTCCTTTTTTAGGTCGCTGTAATGTTTTCTTACTTTTACAAATCACCAGGTAATCTGAGCTATAAGTCGCAATAGTGTGAATAGCAGTGGTATCCTGCGACGCTTGTATAGCAACAATACGCTTGAGACGTTTCTGGCCGGCACACCTTCTCTTTAAGATGTTTTAAGAGATTGCACGTTAATGAACATGTTGGTAACGCTTTGCGCCAGCAGATAATTATAATATGAAAATTCATTGCAGTTTTATGTCGTCTATGTGCACACGATACGTCAAAAAAAAATCGCTACCAGCGTTCTTGCTGCTGTACAGATGATGCGTGATCCAGTATTGCTAAAAGGGTGGTACATTTAGGGACAAGGTACGACCGCACAGAGGCATTTGCGCCATCGTGTGAAGGCTTCTTATGGACGTTCTTGCCAGTAGTTGACAACCCGCTAGCTGGTCAGCAACTATAGAGCAGCGGCACCCATCAATTACAAGAGTGACGCGCAAGAACCACTGACGGTGCAGAATATAAATATGTCATGTTAAGCAGCTGAAACAATCCTAATAAGCTACTTCAGAATAAAACTAATAGACTTCCATTAAAAAGGCAGAAATTTCGTGATAGTAGCAGATATTTGATTAAAATTAAAGTCTTCGCAGTTAAGAAGTTTTCAAGCAGAAATCACGGCACACAGACGTTTGATGCTTCATTATATCCATCTATACTAACAAATTTGCAAATGTATCGAAGTATCTTAAGATACAATAGGGAAGTATCGTATCGGATACAATTATTCCGGTAGTATCTTGTATCTGTGTCTCAAATACTTCATGCCCAAGTATCTTGTATCGTATCGCGATACAATTTCAAAGTATCTTTGCCTAGCCCTGACACACGGACATTTTCTTCGTTCATTTCCGATTAAAAATGATGATATGTCGAGACTATTCCAGTTATAAATTAATACATAGGTATTAACCGCAAATTTAGATTAGGTAGTAAGCGGGCAGGTAGAAAAACGGCAGTATCGGTCCCAGAAAGTTAGTAACGGCTGCAGTGACTACCTATTTACATCCAGTTACTAACTGTATAAACGTAGGTTCTAAACAGGTAGTGAAATGGTAGTAACAGTTGCACCTAGTAACTGTTTACTAACGTACGTGGTGAACAGATAGCAAAATGTTAGTAACAGTCCAAGAAAGTTAGTAACCGCTGCAGTTACTACCTATTTGCTTGCAATTACTACCTTTTTACTAACCTTGTTAAAGAGTGTAGACTCGGCGCCGCACCATCTCCCTGAGGGGACGCGGCGCTGAGTCTGCACTCCACGCACTGACGCGTTGTAACGCCTACGTGTGGTTAGGGCTTTACTACGAGAAAGCAAGGAGGCAATCGGACGCTAGATTCTCTCCAAAGACTGATCGCGATGCCAGAGAAAAGGTACTAAAATCTCACCAGAGCAGCACGGTCTTGCGTCTTCGCTCCTTCGAACGGTCGCATTCAACCAACGCCGCTTCTGAGTCACCGGCGGTGCGACGGCTCTGTTGCTGCCAGTCCTCATTGTCAGAAGCGATAAGTTGAGCGCGTTATCAGAACTGAATTTTTGTATGCCTCACGTGGTTTGTTTAAATACAAACGCGGCTTTGACGCCGTCGCCCAGGGCCCCTCCTGTTACGCCGTCGCTGCCTCGCGGGTGGGATTCCAACTAACGGCAACCAGGGGGCGCTTACGTCGTCGTTGAAACAGGAACAGCTGCCCTTCCTCCACGCAGCTGCCGCTCGCTCCTTCTCACGCTCTCCTCTCCATGCTGCGCACCGTTTGTTTGTGTGTGTGTGAGAGAGAGAGAGAATGTGTGTGTGTGTATGTGTGTGTGTGTTTTTTTGCGTAAGGTGGCTATTTGGGCAAGTTGGTAAATCTTCATCTTAGCACAGCGCACACACACGAACACAAAAAGAATCAGGAAGAACCGACGCTCGTGTCGTCGGTTCTTCCTTATTCTTCTTGTGTTCGTGTGTGTGCGCTGTGCTAAGATGTTTGTGTGTGTGTGGTGCGCCTCTTTTTCAGAGGCGAAGCTCCTTAGCGCCTAACCTTGTCCGGGGTCCGTCACGCTACACAAAACCGAAACCGAAACTGAACGCCTGCACAACGAAGAACGAAGATATCTGCGTGAAACTGTGTACACCAATCAAGCATATGGCAGCACAATACAAGATCACCTGCGCCGTCCGTCCATGCGTGCGTCCGTCCGTCCGTCCGTGCGTGCATCCATCCGTCCGTCCATCTGTCCGTTTTTTATACTAGTCGGCGACTTCAACGTAGACATTATGGCCCGTAGGACCTTGCTTCGCCCACTCGTCATCATTCATTTCGTGGAGATACGTGGATTCTTTAGATGCGAAGCATCTTATGCTCGGGGCTTTGTCCGTCCCTCCCGCGTCCGGCGTCCCGCCACTTCCATGAAGTAGGGAAGCACCCACTATGCGAACCAGAACGCTGTAGTACAATAAGGCCGTCAACCACCACCACAGTCACCAGAGTGATGGCAGAGTGCACAGAGGGGCTGCACAGAGGGGCTAGGCAGGTCGTGTCTGTCGCCTTGATTGACTCCATTCCTTGATCTTGCTTCCATGTGCTTGCGGGGGGCTTAGTCCGTCCCTCCTTCCCGCGTCCCACACCCCCCACAGCGCATGCACGTCCCGTCCCCCTCGCTCTCCTCTCCTGCGATCACCCCCTTTCGCTCCTGTGGGAATCCTCTACTCTACGGAGCGGCGCCCGCTTCCCGCGTCCTACACCCCCCACAGCGCATGCGCGTCCCCTGCCCGTCTCTCTCTCCTGTCCTACGCTCTCCCCTTTCTCTCCTCTAGGAATCCTCTACGGAGCGACTCCCGCGTCCCACACACCCACAGCGCATGCGCGTCCCCTCCCCCCTCTCTCTCCTCTCCTACGGTCCCCCCGTCCTCTCCTCTAGGAATCCTCTACGGAGCAGCGCGCACGACAGGTGGTGCTACAGCTGTATACTTCGCTGGGAGCGCCTTGGTAGTTCCGCGGTATGAAATTGACGGAGCGCGCGCGCCTCATTCTCTCCTGTGCAGCGCCGCGATGAGCGCCCGGGCCGCTGCCGCGAAACGAGAGCGGCAACATTTCTCCCGCTCAAGCTAACCATCTCCCCGCTGCTTCGCATCCACGCATGGTTCCCTTTAGCGGGAGATGGGAAGGTTTTTGTTTTCCTTGCCGTATGTCTACTTTGTACGTGCGTTCTGTGTTTGTCCACGCATTCGTGTTGTGTGTTGAGTCGCTTGTGGTGAGCCGCGCCCTTGCATGCAAGCAGCCAGCACATGCCTGAAATCAAAAGACGAATTCCGCTCACAATACCATTTATCTTTGCCATCACTTCGCTTCATTCAGTTCATTTATTTTACTCTCCATCGCACAAACCCTCGTTCCATTGTTCCGTTTCCGAAAACAGCAATTTGCATATAATGGGACACGCTGCTCGCTCAGGAATGGAACAGAAGGAAAGTCGAAAAACACCGCATGGAGGCTTACTCGAAGTGTCAGGCTAACCCAGTTTGCTGCAACACCACCGCCACCGCCGCAGGGTTTAGAACGTTTGCACGTAAGAGAACAAATACCATACTTATAGATGAGAGCAAGCATAAATTGGAGTTGAGTTCAGATGAGCCGATAGACGGCCGGCCCATGCCTGCGTTTCTGTCCACCATACCTGCGGCCAGCCGTTTTGATCGCGGCGCCGCCACATTGTTTTGTTCTTGTTGCGCACTTCACCTCATGGGGCCCTATACCTCTTTTCCAAGTAATTGCCAAAATACCTCAGTGTCGGAGTTTACTGCTGCCCCACGAATCAATTGCCGCAAAGATTTCTCGAATTCCTTAAGAACGAGCGTAGCTACAGGGATTCGTCGTGCGCTTTAATGGGGTGCTGACACGAAAATTTCTTGTTGTCGTTTTCTTGAGTCGAATGAAAGGCCAAGCACTCAAAAGCCTAGAAAATGTACCGCTAGCGTGAGTGCACCCCGAAAGCGTAATTACCGTGTGTTATTAAAAGCTATAGTTTCGGTTCCTACTTCACGTTATGGTATGAGCTTCTCGTCACGTGCTCGCGCAAGATATCGTGATGTTTCCACGGCCGCTCCGCACCGTGGCTCTGCTCGTGACGCACAAGCGGCTATTTTGGAAGTTTTGGTACGTCATCGCAACTAGCCAGACTGCTGCATGGAGTCACCAGAATTAGTATTGTAGCCTGACGTCAAGGTAGTGTCGATATCGGTAAGCGCGCCATGATAAAATTTACTCATATCAAAGTAAAATATCTTATCAGCATTTGTTAAGCGTCAAACTTTGTCAGAGCCGTGTCTAAATACAGGAGATTTGTACGGCAAAGTAAACTGGCCTTCTAAAAATTGCGGTAGTACCCCTTTAAGCGCTTTCTCTAATCTCACGCCGCAATGATCGCGCTGGAATCTACACAGGCAGGGCGGCACGGGGAAAAAAGTTACGTCTTTGCGCGTCACGACCTTCAGCGCGCGTGATGAAACGCAATTGTTATCTCCCGTTGTGATTCATGTGCGTCATTGTGACTCACTGTGTAATGTTAGCAGGCTATGGACAGAGATGATAAAGCCTTTATTTGGTTTGAAAAGCTTTGATGTAGCACAAAACAACACACTGACACGAGAAGGCACATATGGACACCACACACCGCTACTACGAACAACATGTTCATTTTCGAAACCTGATCGCTTATAAACCATAATCGGCAGGCAAACAG